>SKCR01035515.1:0-90448 GCA_019454045.1 Zanthoxylum bungeanum
AGAGCGGGCCCAACCCTAGAAAGGGGTCCGCAAACCACTTCAGCTCGAGCACCTACATGTCATGCAACTTAACCAAATTTTACAAAGAAAAAGATAATATTCCACAAGATGCAATTCAATAAACATCAGACAATCTTTACATCAAAAGTGTCTGAAAACATTAAAGTTGTCCTAAATCTCCTATCTCAAAAGCCAAAAAAAAATGTCTGGACCAACCCGACTGACGGCTGTGGCAAACGAGTCAAATCATGGTACTGATACTGCTACTGTTGCGCTGGCGAACTATCTGGGATGTTTGGGAAATGAGGGGTGAGCTTAAAGAGTTCAGTAAGTAAAAACATTCATACTCTCAACATGACATCACCAACAAAAATATGTATATATAGTAATTAATATTTGAAAACAACAATTAATATATAAAAGCTATCTCAAGAAAAATATACTCACAACAACACATCTCAATCAAACAAAGTTTGCTATCCAAATTTGGTATAATAATGGATTGAAACCATTGGAAGGGTATCAACATCTCACCTCCCAAGGTTTCCCACCATATAATCCCGCATAAATGTGCAAGAGGGGGACTGAACCACACGCCTCTACTAATCTCGCATAACCTCATCTCCAACCACTATTATATTAAACCCGACAACATCTCAACAATAACACACAACATCCAATACAATACATCTCATCGTATTTCATCACCTAACTTATCTTAAAGTCACATAATACTCAAATACTTTGATTCATAGTACTACAAGCACGCTTTATACCCAAAATTTATACTCACAGTTTATAATTTTCATGTTGTCAATTACTCAATTTAATTTCCAAACATATATGTGTAGGGTTTTAAGGGGAATATCCGGTAACGCAGCGGAAGCGGCGGAAGATCGTATCTTCCGATTTCAAAACTTTTTCTTGGATTAATTAAATAAACATATTTATTTAATTACCCAATAATCAAATTATGAAACCAAAATTCAAATGAATCAAATTCAAGTGAATTTACCAAATTACCCTTACTTTAGTATTTTGTCCATTTTAGTCCGAAATTGATCTAATCAATTTTGAATGATTCTAAATCATTTCTAAGATGAACTTAGCATGTTCAAAACATCAAAACACCAAAAGCAACCAAATCCCCAAATTTTCCCACTTTGGCCGAATGCACCAATTAGGACCCATTTTGTGCACTTTGTCATTTCATGCATCAAAACACATCAAGATTTAATCCAATGTACATGTAACTTTATATGCATCATATACACACACAAATACACAACATATATGAAAATGCCCAAATTTGGAATTGGTTAAGAACCCTAATTTTTCAATTTCCTCAAATTGGACAAATTAGACCAATTGGTTAAATTCAACACTTCAATCATCTTTCTTCCATCCAATCAAAGTCTCAACACAATGAAACAACTCAAGATCAAATCTAGGTCATTTAAGAGTGGGTCAACAACTCTAGATTAGCACAAGGTTTCCAAAACCTTATAAGAAAGTTAATCACTACAATAGTCATCCACTTTCTTCATCATACATGCATCACACTTCACCAAAACTTCCATCAATGAAAACCACAAGGAACAAAAAAAGAAACATCCTAAGAATATCATATATTAAATCCTAGAACCTAAGGAACAAATTCCTTACTAATAGTAAGTTCAAGAAACTTACTAAAAATCCAAGCTTTTGATGTTTTTAGCCTTCTTCTTCACCAACTTCCTTTAGCTTCCTTCAATGGAGTTTATTTGATAAAGTGTGTTAGGTTAAGTGTATCATGAAATGAAAATCAATATATACCTTTACAATAAAGGCCTGGCCGAAATTCACCTAATGAAAACCAAGTTTTGTAATTTCAATTTTCATTTCACTTTAATGTCATCAACTTGCATAAATATCTTCTAAACACCTTTATTAGATATTTATCTAAGTCAACAAAAGCAACTAACATCATTTACTTAATATATCCTAATATAAAATATTTATATTTTAATTAATTTAATCATTTAACAATTAAATAATTAATTAATTAATCAAATACAAATATATTAAATATATGTATAATATTTACATTAAATATTAAAAACATATATTCATTTAGGATATAAGTCAAATAACTCATTTTGACTATTAATTAATGTGTATTTAAATTAATCAAGTATTAAATGTAAATACACAAAAATTAAGCAAATGATTATCTAGTCACTTTAGCACGTATCTTGCGTTTAACCTTTAAACGACTTTATAAATAATCAATATTATTTATTAATGTTGCTCTAGTGCTCTACGAGTATGTTTCATTATTTGAGACTCTCTAGATTCAGGTATATCCGTCATGAAATCCAATTTCATGTGCATAATCTATCCACCCGTAGATTATGACGACCACGGATAATCTCGCTGAATCATACAGGTCGAGGTCATTGCATACGTATAATCCCTCCGTCACAGGTATCCAGATAATCCCAGAGATATAGATGTAAACGTCAAATCTCTATAGGTATTATCTCGTCGACGTATCTATTAGCAATCTCTAAATAACACTCGGAACTGACTTCCGAAGTAATCTTTAAATACACACTCGGAACTTACTTCCGATGTATACTGTGGCCACAGATTTAACAGACTGCCTAATAATATAGGACTACCTATGCTCTGTACACAGAACTGACGGATCCTATCTTGACACACACAGGATATCCTGAGGATCGATCCACACCCAACGAACAGGCGGAGGTCTGATCTAAATAGATCGGTGACGTGACTGCCATCTAAGTGTGGAGGATGTCTCATACATCCACAGTGGTGTCTCAAGTCGAAGGACCACTATGCTACAACCCGAGAAGATTCTTATTGACGTTGGCGTACCATCCATTAAGAATCTTCGGTGAGCCGTTCAGTGTTTATCCACTATAAACACCTACACGTCTATACGAGTCTCCATAGACTCATGGTTCATTGGGATAAACCATTGGACCAAGTCTCGATATACGACATGTACTGGTCTCAACGGATTTGACTAACCGACCCGTGTTAGCAAATCTTGACCAGGAACTATGTTTGATAATATTCATATAGCAGTGACACTTCCCAATGTCAATTACAAACTAACTTTGTAACTGTGTACTGCATTATATATTATCGGGCCTTTGTCTAATATATACATATCACTAAACCACATTTAGTTTCAATCTAATCGTAATCAGATCGAATACGTATATAAGAACAAGAGGTGCAACCATAAATAACTAATATTATGGAATAAGGGGATGTTCGTATTCATGAATCAGACATAAATACGGTCCGGATTGGCGCTCTGAGCACCAACCCCAACAATTTCTCCCACTTGCTCTAGTGCCAATCCACGGTATCATATACACGTCTCAATGTGCATCGTATGCACATGGCCCTCAAAAGCTCACCCAGTACTTAAGAGGTAGGCAACAAAAACAAGTCCGCTATGACATATTGAGTTTGTGAAACAAACTCCATCGTTTCCCATAGTCAGCATCATTCATATTTTGTAGAATCTAAATTATACATTAATATGAATGGATGCTATATCTGTATTATGCTACAGCTACTAAGTTGTCTAAGTATTTAGGGATCAAATCCAAAAATACTATGAAGACAACCGCAAGCACGATAAAAATTTAAAAAACTTCTAATTTAAAAGGTCACTATGCAACTTCATAAGTCAATACTTCAAAAGTTGCATTTGATTCCACTAAATAGTAGAATCCTTCGTGACACTCCCACTGCATCTTTTGTGACTCTTTATGACGTAGACTGTCTAACGTCATAATTAGTCTCTCAAACTAATATGGCCCTAATGGTTGCAAACTATATTCTCCATGAATTAGAAACTCGTTCTTAATATCTCAAAGATCACAAAGAACGTGTTTCAAGATCCATCATATGGTCTATAGGATGTCAAAATAACTCGTAGCAATTACGATTAAATCGACATCGATAATCGCACATAATAAAGTATTCATATGTCATCATCAAATGATACATAATATTGTTTAGACATTCTAATCAATATTTCTTTCGAAAAAGGAAGCATCCTTTACGAAAGATGAATACTATGTAAGACATACAATAACTGTCGAACAGTTATACTAACTGTCATACAGATAGCCTTGTTATGTCCTTCATTAGATCATATCTAATGTACGACTAATAGGAGTATCTCACAAGTCTCCAAGTTTCATATCATATATAAAACTTTATATCAAATATAACAGAGACAACTCCCACTGCTTTCACGGAGTAAAGAAGACTTAGGTAAATCTTTTACCTCACAAACATCTCATTATTACAATAATAATGATAATGTCGTCAGGATATATAACACTAGAAAGTAATTTGTACGCTCCCACTAACCCTTCTAATCACATATGTATTCTATATACTTTGACAAGATCAGACAATCTGACGATATCAAAAATAGAGAACACATACTTCTGGAAGACTTATCCAAGTCTACAATAGGCTCTGTAAGCTAGCACACTAAACTGCGATCTCAGCAGAACACAAACTCTAGGGCCATTTCAGAATGAACTCTTCAAATAAGGAAATCAAAACTGATCTCTTATGAATAAGTCATCCAAAAACGCCACTTTGCATTCTTTAGCTAAAAATACAGTTTATTATCAACATTAACCAAATATCTTTAATTGTTCATTTAGTGTGACTAGAGATAAGTTTTCTCAGAATCTACAATAGATTGCTGAGTATAACATTTCTCACTTTCATACTGTAAAGGTCAAACCTTTAATAAGCTCACAATGCTTTCGCCGCGCAAACAATTAGCACATATCATGAACTAATTCATAATGAAAGCTTAATCAAGTTCAAAACTTGATCATAGTAAGCTATGAACAATCATAGATCTAAGGTTCAATGGTGAACTTCCAGAATCGATATCAAATATCGCTTCCATATAAGTCATAGGATAATTTTTCTTCACTAAGAAAACAACGGAACCATTAAGTATCAAATACTCGTGAATGATTTGGTTATCCTATTGGACTTGTACGGAAGATGTATAAGGGTTGTTTCATCTTATTAATTACGTAGTTCCATTTATAATTTATCATTCTCACATTTGACTTCAATAAGTCAAGTCTTTTCTACAATAGTTAACATCTGATGTTACACACCAAGTAATAAAACAATTTTATTACTTAGAATCGTAGGAAAGATATTCTATTAAATAGAATACAATATTCTATTAAACAGAATAAACGATAAACTTTTACTTATACCTCCAAGGTGTAAGTAATTTCCATTGTATAACTATTATATAAAAGAAACATTCAAATCTTAAAACCTTTTAAGATTCAGATTTTCTACCTATACATATCATATATGTAACTGTAGAAATTAATGGAACATTAATTAAAGAGATGAATTAGTGTTACTGGAGTATAACCCCAAGAGTATTGAAACTAATTCGGTAACATTCAATATTAAAAATCAAATCATATAAGATTCGATTGCTCCCACTACTCAATTCCATCAAGATGGAATTGTGGAAGAACAATATTGAATATGAATCATATTCACTAAATAACCTTAGAACTAATTGCTTTAAATTCATATGTTTGATCGTATCAAAGATCTTTGAATAGTTCAAAGACATGTAATGAATTTTGAGGATAGAATTCTCTAAACCTTTAGATTGAATATATTTGAACAAGTCAAAAATGTTCAATCTACGTTTCATCAGAACGGATTGAAAGTACTTGATACTTTCAAGACTTTCAATATGTGTTCCTTCAGAAACACGTAACTAAGTTATGACATTTCATCAACCAAGTTACGAAATAAAGAAAACTACCTTAAGCAATTATTATTTATTAACTACATACATCCAATGTATCAGTTAAATAAATTTGGTGGTCCAATGACAATCATTGGTTAAACGAGATCTTAATCACTTTCCTGAATACAATATTCATTAAATGGATAAGGATATGTGGTGTGATCTATATCAAACCATCATTCACCATACGGAATAAGCATCCAATGCTTAAGTGATTAAACTCATAAAGCACCGTTCTAAATTATTTACTTTACCGAATAATTTTCTTAATGTTTATCTCTACGTCAATGACACTACTAGTTATTATAAAATATGTAACAATTGTTTATAAAGAACAAGTGACTATCCAATAGTCGCAAGTTCCGATATCAAATATCAAAACAATCGTTAACTAATATTTCAAATAACTAGACGGGAGATCTGGTATCCAATACCTATAGTTGTAGTATTGTGAAAATCAATATTTTCTATACACAAATATATGCATCTTTTTCTTTAGCTTTACTATTTGCATTCAACTATTCACAACAATTGTAAATAACTGATTAGCAAATTATGTCAGACACATTACCTCTAAAGGTAATTAAAGCTTAGAAACGTCATTACTAGATAAACAAATACCTAATAGGGCTTTCTAAATGCCAGTCAAGAATCTCGAGACATGAACTAATTCAAGTCAATTCTTACTGCATAAGAAACTATTGTCTCTAAAGTATTATATCCTAAGGGGATATCTATCTAGATTATCTATCATGACTTAGAAACTAAGTCATTAACCATCTTTATTTTTCAAGAAAATCGGAACAATAGTTCCCGATGGTTTAGACTAATCTAATAATATCCTAGTCTATTAGTATCTAGAACCTATTCTAGAATAACTGCAACCAAGAGTCTAGTCAGATAACATATCAAAATATGTGTGCAGTAAATAAAAGTTTAATTCTATCTACTATAGAATAAGGAAACAAACAAGCGGCAATTTCCATAATAACATACACTGCCTAAGTTATGGAATATTTTAAACTTAGCAGTGCCTCCCATTATTTTTACGTAATGCCGTAATCCCCAACGGAAAGACGAGAATTCAATAATTAAATCGAATTCCATAATGGGAAGAGGACCCCATGAATATATTTCGACTCACAGCAGAGGCACGGTCTCGCCGACGTATATTCACAGGTAGACAACTAATTGTCAATCACTCACTAGTGACTCCAAGGTTCCGGTCCTGGCCGTTTCTCGTTGTCGCTGCGAAGGCAGGCCCACAAGGAGACGTACCAAGGTTAAACTTGTCAATGATAAACTCAAGTTACTTGCGTAACCCTGACAGCTAGGGCACGTTCAGGATTCCGCTTTCGCTTGAATTTATCTAGTATCTAATATACATTCGGCATAAATAAATTTCTATCAGCTACACCCTCACAGCAGAGGCACGGTCTCGGATGTAGTCAACGAAAAGATATTTATAAACCGTATTGACAAGACGGACCAAGAAACAAGTATTCCAAATACTAGTTACTTTAAAACCTTATTAAGTGGGGATATTACATTAAGTGTCATACACCTTAAATCTAATCAAATTAGATTACACCAAGCATGTATAAAGTCAAGAAAACATGATTAAACATTGAATAAAATAAGCTAATCATTTATGGAGGCCTAGAATCAGACTCGCTCTGATACCATTTTGTAGGGGTTTTAGGGGGAATATCCGGTAACGCAGCGGAAGCGGCGGAAGATCGTATCTTCCGATTTCAAAACTTTTTCTTGGATTAATTAAATAAACATATTTATTTAATTACCCAATAATCAAATTATGAAACCAAAATTCAAATGAATCAAATTCAAGTGAATTTACCAAATTACCCTTACTTTAGTATTTTGTCCATTTTAGTCCGAAATTGATCTAATCAATTTTGAATGATTCTAAATCATTTCTAAGATGAACTTAGCATGTTCAAAACATCAAACACCAAAAGCAACCAAATCCCCAAATTTTCCCACTTTGGCCGAATGCACCAATTAGGACCCATTTTGTGCACTTTGTCATTTCATGCATCAAAACACATCAAGATTTAATCCAATGTACATGAAACTTTATATGCATCATATACACACACAAATACACAACATATATGAAAATGCCCAAATTTGGAATTGGTTAAGAACCCTAATTTTTCAATTTCCTCAAATTGGACAAATTAGACCAAATTGGTTAAATTCAACACTTCAATCATCTTTCTTCCATCCAATCAAAGTCTCAACACAATGAAACAACTCAAGATCAAATCTAGGTCATTTAAGAGTGGGTCAACAACTCTAGATTAGCAACAAGGTTTCCAAAACCTTATAAGAAAGTTAATCACTACAATAGTCATCCACTTTCTTCATCATACATGCATCACACTTCACCAAAACTTCCATCAATGAAAACCACAAGGAACAAAGAAAGAAACATCCTAAGAATATCATATATTAAATCCTAGAACCTAAGGAACAAATTCCTTACTAATAGTAAGTTCAAGAAACTTACTAAAAATCCAAGCTTTTGATGTTTTTAGCCTTTCTTCTTCACCAACTTCCTTTAGCTTCCTTCAATGGAGTTTATTTGATAAAGTGTGTTAGGTTAAGTGTATCATGAAATGAAAATCAATATATACCTTTACAATAAAGGCCTTGGCCGAAATTCACCTAATGAAAACCAAGTTTTGTAATTTCAATTTTCATTTCACTTTAATGTCATCAACTTGCATAAATATCTTCTAAACACCTTTATTAGATATTTATCTAAGTCAACAAAAGCAACTAACATCATTTACTTAATATATCCTAATATAAAATATTATATTTTAATTAATTTAATCATTTAACAATTAAATAATTAATTAATTAATCAAATACAAATATATTAAATATATGTATAATATTTACATTAAATATTAAAAACATATATTCATTTAGGATATAAGTCAAATAACTCATTTTGACTATTAATTAATGTGTATTTAAATTAATCAAGTATTAAATGTAAATACACAAAAATTAAGCAAATGATTATCTAGTCACTTTAGCACGTATCTTGCGTTTAACCTTTAAACGACTTTATAAATAATCAATATTATTTATTAATGTTGCTCTAGTGCTCTACGAGTATGTTTCATTATTTGAGACTCTCTAGATTCAGGTATATCCGTCATGAAATCCAATTTCATGTGCATAATCTATCCACCCGTAGATTATGACGACCACGGATAATCTCGCTGAATCATACAGGTCGAGGTCATTGCATACGTATAATCCCTCCGTCACAGGTATCCAGATAATCCCAGAGATATAGATGTAAACTTCAAATCTCTATAGGTATTATCTCGTCGACGTATCTATTAGCAATCTCTAAATAACACTCGGAACTGACTTCCGAAGTAATCTTTAAATAACACTCGGAACTTACTTCCGATGTATACTGTGGCCACAGATTTAACAGACTGCTAATAATATATGGACTACCTATGCTCTGTACACAGAACTGACGGATCCTATCTTGACACACACAGGATATCCTGAGGATCGATCCACACCCAACGAACAGGCGGAGGTCTGATCTAAATAGATCGGTGACGTGACTGCCATCTAAGTGTGGAGGATGTCTCATACATCCACAGTGGTGTCTCAAGTCGAAGGACCACTATGCTACTCAACCCGAGAAGATTCTTATTGACGTTGGCGTACCATCCATTAAGAATCTTCGGTGAGCCGTTCAGTGTTTATCCACTATAAACACCTACACGTTATACGAGTCTCCATAGACTCATGGTTCATTGGGATAAACCATCGGACCAAGTCTCGATATACGACATGTACTGGTCTCACGGATTTGACTAACCGACCCGTGTTAGCAAATCTTGACCAGGAACTATGTTTGATATATTCATATAGCAGTGACACTTCCCAATGTCAATTACAAACTAACTTTGTAACTGTGTACTGCATTATATATTATCGGGCCTTTGTCTAATATATACATATCACTAAACCACATTTAGTTTCAATCTAATCGTAATCAGATCGAATACGTATATAAGAACAAGAGGTGCAACCATAAATAACTAATATTATGGAATAAGGGGATGTTCGTATTCATGAATCAGACATAAATACGGTCCGGATTGGCGCTCTGAGCACCAACCCCAACAATATGCATAAATATATTTACACTATATTACATAAACTCATATATCGAACATCAACCAACAAACATTTATGTTAAGGGAATCATCGTGCTTTGTACTTACCTCAATCCACGCAAAACTCTATATATCTATATGTCCTCACTAAAATCTGGAAAAATTATAAAATTATGATCAGGTCCCTATATTTTACTAAAATTATTATTTTACCCATAACTTTCCAAATTTGCAATTTAACCCCAATACTCTCTAATATTATCAATTTAGTCCCAAAATTCTCATTTATCACCTATTACTCACTAGAAATCAGAATTCACATATTTGGGTCCCTAAACATGTCAATTTATGAATAAATTAAAAACTCTCAAAATATTACAATTACACCCCTAAAATTGTAAAATATAACGTACCGAGCTCCAACGACTTCAAAATTCCAGAATGAGGTGATCAACAGACCGTACACGTCACCAGGATCACAACGACAGTGGTAGTGATGGCGAATGCTCGGTGGTCACTGACGAACGATCGAACGGCGTTAACTCTCGTTTTTTGCTCGTTTCACAATAACCGATGGTCCGAATTGGGCAACTGAGGTGTCTAATCCGCGTATCTCGACGAGGGGAAGATTCTGGTCGGGGAGGTGTACTGCACGTTGGGAGCGCATGCGGCGGCTTCAGGAGATCGGAACGGCGGCGTTGGCTTCGTCTCGACGAGGGGATTCTCCCGGAGTGGTTACTCGTCGGAAAAGGTGGCCGGAAGACGACGAACGAGCCCTTTCTCTCTCCTACCCAGACTTTCTTTCTCTACTGATTTTGTGTTTTCTCTCTCTACACGTCTGTTTTTCTCTCTAACTGTTCAAGGGATCTCTGGAATTAACTTTAATATATTGTTTCCTCTCTAGTTGATTCACACCATGCACACACTTAAGGGATAAAATTAGGTTTAGTTAGTTTTTAAATAGGGAGGGTGATTGAGTTTTATAGGGAGAGTGGGTGAGTGGCTACTGATTTTAGGGGATAAGAATTTAAATAAAATTAAAAGAAATAAATGACAGTTATCACACTCTAATTATTAAGATATTCTTTACATTTCTAAAAAATACTTAAACCATCTCTGCTTTATATAAATTTTTATTAAATCTAAAAAAATAGTTTTCTACTTTTTCACATGTTACATGTCAGTTCTGTTTTAATTTTAAGTTATATATAATATAAATAAATAAAAAGTATTTTTTTTCCTTAAAAAAAATTAGATGCAACTACTATATCATTTATTTTTTTTTTGATAATTTTTGAAAACACATAAATTAATTGGATAAACATAACATATGGAATAAAAATAAGTAAATTATCCCACAAATTATTCTTGGGGCACACATTAAAATAATCTTATTATAATTTGCAGAAACATTGAGAAATTCAGTGGACCCACTGAATCTTAGCTATAGTTTCTTTTTTAAACATTATAAGTTTATCGATATACAATTTAAAATTTATTAGGATACAAAATACATATATTTGTAATATATCCAGAAATCTCTGTATACTAAAGACGAGCTTGGCATCCATAATAAAAAATATCTAATCTCACTCAAATATTGCGAGAAAGTGACTCATAATTTGAGAGAATTGAATAATTTGGTCCCCGTAAATCCACATAAACTTGAACTCATGCTCTCCCAATTTGAGAGAGCACTACCAATCTTAGCTATAATTAGGTTTGTTGTTACTTGATACTCTTGAGTTATTGTGACACTTTGAATATTAATTCTTTTCGTTTTAGTATTATTTAAGGACTAAATTTAAGCATAATCAAGTGAAATGATTAAAATTAATCACTCTATTAGTATTAGGTGAAAAAATATAGATCCAGCAATTAACCAAATAGAATTTAAATGAAATGTCATCTTCTTTGCTCTAATCCAAATAGATATGAAGCATGAAAAGAACAAGACCCCAATCCTTTGAATCCTGTTTTGTATTTTTAAGGCAAGTTAAAAGAGATTAGAAATATTTTACCTAAAATATATTTCAATTAGACAATGACAGCACAAGAAACCATGAATGATTAGAAATTAATTAAAGTTGAAATCATAATTAGCATTGTAATCTTCATCTCTTTGTCCTTAATGAAATATTATTGGCAAAGTACAAATGACTGTACTTTGTAACACTTCATTTAGTAGTTCTTATTTGAAATTTCTTTGATATAATTTTTTCCCCCATATTAGTCACGATCATTAAGATAGCCGAAAAATCTTTTATAATTCTTCTTTGAGGTACCATATCTTATAATTAAATTAAATTAAATTAAATTTTATTATTTTATTATTTTTGAAATCGTTATAAACCCCAGCCAAGCCACCCCTTTCGGGCTTAAGCGGAGTAGGTAAAACCTTCGGCAGTCCTACTCTTACAAGATAAGATCCTGAATCATACACCATCAACCACGCTCCTTGAGCACATCTTATAATTAAATGTACATGAGGAAGTCAAATATTTGTTATGCTAAATGATCACTTCTTGTTTTTGTTACAAACAAAAACCAGAGTCCTTAACTCAAAGCTTCAAGGAAAATTCACAACTGTTCTATAAATCTTACACATTAACTTGATTTATTCCCCACAAATATATATGAAGGTTTCCCCAAAAAATATAGCAAGTCCATTATTGCATTGGAGGCCCAATATCGGCCCATTACAGTAACAAAGTCTGTTCTTTCAGCAATTAATATTTTGTTGGTACAGTAAATCTTCACGCCTCTCTCATGTTCTTGGTTAACTTTAGAGTAGAGATTTTAACATGGGTATTATGTGTACGGCCCCACAATCAATTTTCTAGTTCATGGTATTAGAATTCATTGGCACATTCTAAAGAAACCCTAGCGAACAAAAAAAATGTATAGCTCCTTTTCGTAACCAAGATCTTTGGTGGCAGCAGGGCATCTCCAAACAACACCCCCTCCCTCTCCGTGCCCTCTTTTTTTTTTCTTTCTTTGATTGGCGGATGGATCCGGGTCATCCATGATGAGTCAATCTGAATCCATTTATATCACATCATCATGACGTCAGCATGATAAAAACAATGGAAGTTAATTGATGATTTTGTATGCATGGGAAGTAAGAAAACTTCTCATGCAACCACCACCTTTAGGTGATAATGATAAGGATGATGAAGGTTAACAAAACAACAACAAAAGGTGACGAATTCTCTACATAAAAAAGGTACAAACATATTGTGATTTCATGCTTTTGATTCATTTTATATGTAATCAAAACTAGACTTTTTTTTTTTTTGAGAAAAACAGAACTTCATTGCTTACTGAAAAGAGGTGAAAATACACCTAATATTTGAAGAAAGCTATCTTTCTAAATAACAGGATAAACTTCGCTCATTACCAACTTACCAAGAGCGTGAGCAATAGAATCACAGAGACGAGAAACATGACCAACAAAAAAACCATCTAAATAGCCTAGCTTCTCCACAATATCATCAATAATCCACAAAATCTCTGACATCGTGCCCTTTCTGTTAGAAATTAAATACACTACTTGAGAACAGTCCGATTCCATAAATAGTTGTTGAAAATTCATTTCTGCCGCAACTTGGAGACCAAACTTTATCGCTTCAGCTTCTGCAACCCGCACATCCCCATTAAAACCAACACTTTTCACAGCTGCACACAACACTTTCCCCACCGAGTTTCTAAAAACCACACCCAAACCTGCTTTGCGCTTGCACTTCCCTATAGCCGCATCTGAGTTCATTTTTATCCAACCCTCTGGAGGGGGTTTCCATATGTAGTTATCATCTCGAACTTTCTTGGGCAGTGAAACAAATTTGGAATTATATTGAAGCTCTATAGAATCCACCATCGCTTGAGCTCTTCCAAACGATCTCGAAGGATTATCAACATTTCCTTCAAAGATTTGGTTATTTTGTGCTTGCCACACAACCCAACAAATAGCTCGGAATAGCTCCAACTCATCCGCCTTCTTTTATTTGGCTAGCTCAGCCATCATCTCCACAAACCCAAACCCCATATTCTTATCAACTTTACCACCTGGGAAAATCTGAGACAATTTCCAAACTCTCCGGGCATGCTTACACTGAAAAATAGCATGAAAAAATATTTCAATTGCTATTCCACATCTGGGACATCGGGGATCTTTCACCACCATCTTCTTTACAAGATTTTCAGCAGTGGGCAAAAGATCAACTGCCACTCTCCATAAGAAAAGCTTAACCTTCTCAGGAAGCAAGCTACCCCAAATGAATTTCCAATACACATCATTATTTTCTGAACTACTAGGAACATCACCAAGTTTGACCATCCATGCCAGTTGGTATCCACTTTTCACCGAGTATTGACCCTTTTTGTCAAAGTGCCAAATTTGATGATCCTCCTTCAATCTACTTGGCAACAAAATATTTACTATAGCTTCAACATCAAATGGATGTAAATTTTGCCTAAGGACGTCTTCATTCCACTGATTCCCTTGCAATAAATCAGCCACGCAACCATCCTCCTCTAACGTTGAAGGCATGACTGGTTTGAAAGTATTTGGTCTTGGAATCCAATTGTCCTTGAAAACTTTGACTCTCTGCCCATTACCTATTCTCCATCTTACACCTTTATCCAGTAACTGCCTACCCCACAGGATGCTCCGCCACACAAATGATGGATTTGAGCCAAGTTTAGCACTTTGAAAATCCAAATTAGCAAAATATCTAGCTTTTAAAACTCGAGCAACTAATGAATTTGGCTCTTGAATCACCCTCCAACCTTGCTTAGCAACGAGCGCTTGGTTGAATGAAGACAAGTCTCTGAATCCCAAACCACCTCTGACCTTGGCAAAGCACAACTTCTCCCATTTGATCCAGTGAATTGTTTTCTTGCCATTATCTGATCCCCACCAAAACCTTGCTATTTCCCTCTGAATATCATCACAGACACATTGCGGCAATTTAAAAACACTCATCGCATAAGACAGCACTGCTTGAGCAACCGCCTTAATCAAAACCTCATTACCACCACTAAAGAAGAATTTTGATTGCCAATTATTAATTTTACCAATAACTTTCAGCCTGACTTCATTAAAGAAGTGTGATTTCTTTCTACCAATCATAGCAGGTAAACCCAAATACTTCTCATACCTCGAAACCACCCTCAAACCGAAAATACCCCTGATAACTTCAACTTGAGCTGAACTTGTTTTACTACTGAAGAACATAGAACTTTTATCAAAGTTGAAAATCTGACATGAAGCCCTGGAATATTTATCAAAAATAATCTTCAGAGATCGGCAGTCTGCAGTCCTGGCTCTAGAGAAAATGAGACTATCATCCGTGAACAACAGATGCGAAACAGAAAGCTCCCTGCTAAACCTTAAGCCTCGAAACAGCCCCGAATTTTCAGCATTTGTGATCGTCTGTGAAAAAACTTCTGCTCAAAGGATGAATAAATATGGAGAAAGAGGACATCCTTGTCTCAGCCCTCTTTGTGGTATGATGTGACCCCTAGCTGAACCATTTAAAATCACTGAAAAGGATGAATTTGTAACACATTTCATAATGAGCCTAATCCATTCTCCCCTGAACCCTAGCTCCAACATAATTCTTTGCAAAAACTTCCATTCCACTATGTTGTAGGCCTTACTGACATCTAATTTCAGGGCAACCAAACCACCATTGCTTTTCGTTTTCCTAATCTTGTGTAAACACTCATAACCAATAATAATATTATCAGTTATAAGTCTTCCAGGGATAAAAGCACTTTGGGTAGGAGAAATGATTTGGTTGAGAACAATCTTGAGTCTGTTTTCGATGGATTTAGTAACCAATCTGTAGATGACATTACACAGACTAATTGGCCTGAAATCTGACATTTTCTCTGGTTTTGTAGACTTCGAGATCAAAGCAATGTAAGTATGGTTTAAGGGGCCTATCTTACCTCCCCTGTTTAGAATTAGTAAGCAAGTATCTATTACCTCTTGCCCAACTACATCCCAATGCTTCTGAAAGAACCCAGCTTTCAGCCCATCTGGTCCTGGTGCCTTTGTTGGGCACATGTGAAATAAAGCTTCCCTAACCTCAATTTCGGTAAAAGGCTTTCCCAGGAAATGATTCATATCAGTTGAAACTCTATGAGAAATGCCATTAGTTATGTCTCTCATTTCCATCTCAGAAGGCTCCGCACTAGTGAAGATATCCTGGAAGTACTTGCAAAAGACTCGTTCCAGCCATTAGTTATGTCTCCCATGCATGAAGACTCATGATACCAATATTGGCTAGTCGAATATGTTTTTACCTAGAAAAAAATCTTAGATGACAGAAACGACATGTCGTCCGCCTTTTTAAAATCGGACGACATGTTGTTCTCTCTTACTGATTAATAACTACTAATCGTATGACATGTCATACGCTGAGCGTAGTCGCGGACAACATGTCGGTTGTCAATTCTAATAAGATGATTTATGCAGACTCAACTAACATGTCGATTATTTCAAATTGAATAACCGACATGTCATATGTGTCCAAAACTAAGACGATATATCGTCCGTGTTATGTAACTTGCATGCACATGTGTAGCGTGTGACGGAGTGTGAGTCACGTGTGCCACATGTGGCCGTATATGGATGCGTGTGTTGGTGCATGTAGGCGTGTGTGGGTTCATGTCTGCATCGATTTTCTCCGGTAATTCCTATCTGTCATGATTAAATGTCTAATCTTTTTTGCATAGTGTAACCACAATGATAATTTTATTTTATCACATAAATTTTGTGTTTATGTACTTTATTGAATACCTTTGTGATATATATTATTGCCAATGTGACTTTGTGTTTTAACATGCACTGATTTTTCCTTACATTTGTTATAAGAAAATCATGGCGAGACATCGAAAAATTACAAGAATGTCACATATGTCCCCTTAAGTAGGATAGTTGTGAGACGGAGTCAAAAAACTGACAGAGTTTCCTCTGGAAAATAAACTATCCCACTCTGAATTAAAATGCTCAACAACAATCTGAAACATCATATATATATATATATATATATATATATATATATATATATATAGGATCTCCATTTCAAAAGAACCATCCACGATAAAATGTATATACATGAAGGTATTAAAATTAGGCTATGTGCCTATATCAAAATAATAATCCACACAAGGAAGATATATTTAAATTTTTCATCTCAATAATACGTATTAAAAGACACTCTATTGTTGGCACAACCTTTCTATATTGGTAGAATATGATGAAGAAACAATAGAGGACAAAATGAAGGATATCCTATTCTTCTTAACCTGAAAAATTAAAGGAATGAGTAAGCTCACGCTTAGTGCAATGTATCACAGCTTAATGTATTGATAAACAAGTAACAAAGTGGATCAAAAAAGACTTTCATAATACAATCAAATACATAAATTTGTAAACTGGCGTATAATACTTTTCATAATCATTTCCTAAAAATCATAAGAATACTATGCATAAAATAAAAACTGTTCATTCATCTACATATATATACACTATTGATAATACGATAAAGCTGGCAACATAAGACATCTCCACGGCAATAACTAGCATCCGAAGCAAAACTGACAATATGAGACCTCATCTCACAGTAAATAATCTGGCATGTATATGAAATAGAGTGCATCCTAGCATGAAAAATATTTCTAAAACATATGCTCATGTATCTCAAATATTATGCAAACTGTCTCATATATTACAAACTCATGATTTCGAACATATTCAATATTCGATTAATTCTTTTATAGCAAAATATAAACTTTCTAAAATCTAAATCATTTAATGCATTATCTTGAAAATTCATTTAAGAAAACATACATAACTATATACTTTGAAAAACATCAATGTTACAAGCTTATCCGCACAACTGGTGAGCTGACTACCGAGAAGAAACTACGCAGCAGGACCGTCCCTGCCAACGTTTTCTCGATCACCTAAAGAGACATAAGAATTTATGGTAAGAAACATAATCCTAACTAGAGAAGATGACAAAAAATGCAAAAACGTGATTTAAATGCTCTCGTAATCCTAACAGGAGTTTAGCAAAGTTCCGTCTACAATACATACTTCTATCATATAATTCATCCTCATCAAATACACATTCATATTGATTCACAACATACACACACCCACAAATCAATTTAACATCAGTAGCCCAAATCATGAGCCTACACTACAAGAAATAAGGTCTTTAGCGTCGAAACGTATCGACGTAAAATTCTCAAATTGGACGCTAAAGGTAATTGGCGTCGAATAATTTCGACGCTAAATTTTGACGCCAATTAGCATCGAAAGAGCACATTTCGACGCTAAAGTCTAACATTTCGTGCCCAACTTTTTCGATGAAAAAGCATAATTTGCGACGCTAAAGTGCCTCTTTGGCGATGAAATTTTTCGACACTAAATAACCTATTTTGGCGACGAATATGTTCGACGCTAAAAGATATAAAATATTAAAATATAAATATTTTTTTTTTACTTTTAGCATCAAATAATTCGACGCTAAAATGTATAACAAATTTATAATTTAACGTACTTTTTCTCCGAAATATCCAATTTAATATTTTGAAAAATATTGTTTTAAAAAAATAAATTTACCGAATAATAGTACAATTATTTTTATTCTAATAATTATTTTGTTATTATAATTAAAATTTATTAAATAAAATAAATACATAGTCCATTAAGAGTCTCTGCTGTGAATGTTAATACAAATGAAAATAAAATTTTTTTCTTTTGTGAAAGATGGACGATCAAGCTCGATTCCCTCTCACTGAGTGAGGCCTCCAACATCTCCCTGAAAGACCTTATCTGCAGGTCGAACTCTTGCGTCTTCATTTGGTGGTCCACCTCGACTTGCAATAGCTTCTCCGAACTCTTATTCGGTATTTTCCAACCTGTTCTGGGTGCTGGCTAGCTGTTCTCGAAGGCACGGGTTAGTATGAGCAGAAACAGTAGTGTGTCTAGATGAAGTCGGCTTCTTACGAGTGCCAAGTCCAACGTTGTATGTTGTCTGGTTCTTCAAAACCAATTGCGACAACTCTTCATCTAATAGAGGGTCAAACTCTATCTCATAAGTTTGTCACTAGACCTCCACCATTTCATTCTATTTAAAAACAAATTAAGTTAATGTTCGAACTTGAAAAGAAAAAAATTCAATTTAAAATTATATTTAATTTATTTTAAATACTTAAACTTACGTAGCAGCGTTTGACTTCTTCATTGATCCATTTCTTCTTCTCATTGTAGTGTGTCACTCGGAAAAACTCTGAAAATGACTGCACCTCACTTGTGCTACTCTGCTAAAAAGCATAAACTGATTATTAGACATTAGTAAAATTAATGATTTGTTAAAAAAATAATTTAGGATATATTTATCTCAGAATGTTCAACACGGTGTTGGAAAAATGGCTTAGAGCCTCCACGATGGTTGAAACGCATGTGATTTCGATTATCCGTATTTGCGTGACATTTATTCTGCATTTAACAACATTGTAAGTAACAAAAATTGAAAGAATTATCAATTTCATATTATTTTAAAAATTACCACGTGTTTCTCGCTAGAC
This sequence comes from Zanthoxylum bungeanum, assembly GCA_019454045.1. NCBI lineage: Eukaryota > Viridiplantae > Streptophyta > Magnoliopsida > Sapindales > Rutaceae > Zanthoxylum > Zanthoxylum bungeanum. The sequence goes on from SKCR01035515.1 coordinate 19,642, forward strand.
CAAAGCTCATACAAGAATACCGAGTCTTGCTCCTCTTTATAATCAAATTTGTGTTGTGGAGCATCTAAAGGCCAATGATCGTCGAATATTGGTTTTAGGACTTTTGTCCTATAATTCTTATAATTTTTCCCCATGTGGTGGTCGAGATACTTCTGGACGTTTTCTTTGGTCAGGTCCACGTCAAACCACTTCTGTAGGAATAACAACCAAGCAAAAATTAAATATAAAATATTAATTAAAGATAACAGAAAATAAAGAAAACTCAATATTGTTAGTTTACTCACAAGTAACGTCGGAAAGAGCTAGTTGATTTTCGTCTCCCACGAGACCTTTCTCCAAGAAACATAGTTTTGGGGAGCTGCAACACCTATTGCATTGGTAAACAATGAAGAATGTTGCCCAATCTGTCTTTCTCCATCATCCGATATCTCTATCCGGATGCGACAGTGGGCCTTATTGTGTTTAACCAACCCTAGGCCATGGGTGCGTCATCGACCATTCGCTATACTCGAGTCACATGTGCTAGAAGAGATCGCAGCAACGGTCTCTATCCTTGCATATGTAGATGGAGTCGAAGTAAAGCGTTTGCGATTGCCCGGTGCCATCTGTAAAATATGAAACAAAATCTTTCACCGCAACTATCAAAATAAGAAACAAAATATTACCCGGTGCCATCTGTAAAAATGCAACAGTAGCATCATTGCTGCTGCTTGTAGAACAACATTGGCCATTACACCATTTGATGTTTCTCATCCCACTACAACACCACACATGCTATAACTTTCTTCAAATTCATACACCAAATGCTATAATTCAGCCAAGGAGTATATGTACCCCATTTTATATTCTCAACACCAAATCAATACAACTCAACTCAAAACATCATCATATGCATAACTCATCATCATCCATCAAATAAAAGAACAAAAATAACCCCATATAACCTCTACAAATTCAACCAGCCCCTTAGGAGAACAAAAATTTGGTCATTCAACTAAGCAAATCTAATTCATGCTTAAAACATCATAAAACACATAAACCATCATCATTTAATCACCACAAATAGAAAACAACTTTCCCTATATGAACAAAAATTTCGGCCAGTCCCTTTTATAAGAAGAAAATTGGTCAAATCTAAAATCTAAGCTTAATGCATAAAAATGGGTGATAACTACTCTAATTAAGCAAAATTACGTGCAAAGATGAAGACTTATGGCTCATGGGCTACGAATCCGGGCATGAAAAATCTATGCTCAAATCTGAGAAAATAAGAAAAGAAAGAGAAATGAAGCTTACATGGATGAAAATGGTGAGAGGCAGAGAGATCAAAGCCGAAGCAGAGAGTGAGAGAGAAGGCAAAACGATTTGGGGATTTTAATAACCCTTTAGTGTCGAAATTTTGTAATTTTAGCGTCGAATAGTTCGACGCTAAAACATTGACGGTTCATAAAAATTTAGGAAAATTTTTCAGGGAAATATAACTTTTTAAACTTTTATCACCAAAAATATAATCGACACTAAAGAATAACTTTTAGCGTCACAACTCTATAATCGACGCTAAAAGTTAATATTTGGCATCGATTAGTGGTTCGACACCAAATATAAGTTAATAATAATAATAATAATAATAATAATAATAATAATAATAAAAAATAACCATCATCGTCAGGATGATACATATATATATATACTAACTAGATTAGTCACTATTATATTCGGCATTTGAGGATTCTTGGAAGGACTCGAACTCATCTTCATTTGCTATTTCCACGTTAACTTGAGAATGTGGAATTATCTCAATATTTTCTATATTTTCTCGAGTTAACGTGATATCTTCAATAACTTGCATATTTGGTAAATGAAATATCTGTTCAGGAACTTCAAAGTCGTCAGAGACTTGTTCTTCATCTGAAATTGTGACACTATATTTCTCCTGGGTGTCCCAAATGCCCCAATGTTATAATTTTTCTACCACCATTCATCAATTTCCTAGCTTTGGATCAGACATATACATCACAGACCGTGCTTGGGTACAAAAAATGTATGGATCATTCTGGTACCAATAACGTTGAACATTAATTGACGTTAGATGATTATTAAATTTAATTCTCATATTTCTGATATTTGTGTCAAATCAATTACATTCGAATAGCATTGTACGTTATAGGGGTCTGTATACCAACTCAATGACTGATTGTAACACTCCATAAAAGTCAACAATATCATAACTGTGTTCTCTAGGTACTACAATTCCATAATTCTGAGTTACATGTCAAACATCTCACTGCTCAGTGTGAAATTGAACCTCATTCACAATGCATCCACTGTATTCATAAGATTGCTTTTGAGGCCCATATGCCAATGCAACTAATGAAGATGACAGGTCCAATTGACAATTTTTCACTTGGTTGTTTATCTAACCCATTGATAATAATTGCGAGTTAATGTAGCAAACGTATATTATTTATTATTAGGATAAAAATAAACAGTCAATGTTAGGGCTTACAATTGCCTCAAATCATTTAGGGAATTTTTTTTATGTTTTACATCAATGTTTTGGTCACTACCTAGTGTAGGTGATCATTGGTTACTACAATGAAACACAACTAATAACCTGAAATTAGATAATTATTTATCTAACAATTTCGAGTTTTCTAGTGAAAATTTAGTGAGTAAAAATTTTCAAGTCTTTGACTAGTGGAACCGACATCAAAATATCTTTCATGTATTATCAATTATTGCTAAAGAGTTACTGGCAGCACCTGTTTCCACCGTTGCGGTTGAGCAAGCCTTCAACATAGGAGGCAATATATTGGAAGCGCGACGGTCTTCATTACATCCAATCACTTTAGAAGCAACATCATGTGTGGATGATTGGACCCGAGCTGATCTGAGGCAACAAGAATATGCCCCCAATGACTTTGAAGACTTGTTCGATAATGCATCTGCAAGTGCAAGCGGAACGAGAGCTGAAGGATCAACATGCACTGATAATGATTATTGATGATGATTGATCAGTAAATAATTATAAATTGTAATGGGGAACTATCTTAAAATTGTAATAGAACTACGTGAACTTTGATTTCTCTCACTCCTGGAAGGTACATAGGCAACTTAAGTTTTTAAAATTTAAGTTCAAGCTCTTTAATTAAATAATTTTATTTTTAATTTTTTCGATAAGAATTTTATTTTTAATTTAATGTAATCTAAATTCAAATTCATAATTTTAAATAAATTTTTTAATCTCATATTTTTTAAAAAATCATTATTATTTTTTTTTAAAAAAGGTAAAAAAAAAAAACGAATGGAGCCGGAACCAGAACTGAATAGTTTGGTTTCGGTTACTTACTGACCAAATAATATAAACCTTAACCAGGAACTGTTTAAGAATGATATTGTTATGATATAACTCAATGCAGTTGCGACGTTTTTACAACTGTATCATAATTAATCATTCTAATGTCAATTACGTCTTTACCATATAATAAAAAAGTTATATTAAAGAAACTGTTTATTTTATTCATAATAAAATATTTACTTAAATATTTACTGAGAAATATATAAAAAAAAAATTAGCGCTCTGAGCACCAATCCTAACCGCCTAATCTGGTCATTCTGCCAAGTATTATTCTGTCATTTTAAAAAATTTGGTGAGGAATGTGACTGGTTCATTTCTGGTCCATCCCAAATCTCAATGGTTATGTGATCAGTTCTAGGATTTCACAAAAGCATGCTGCAACAGACGAGATGAGCTATTATCCTTTTGCATTATTTCCTTTATCTCCTTTTAATGGTTATGATTTAGTCAAAATAAATCTAATGGCCATTATTTTGCCAACACAAAAGTCAAGCCAACTTTTGGATCAAATTCATTAATGTGTTGTCAAGATTTTGACCCTTAGATTTATCTTGATTAAATCCTAACATTTAAAAGGAGATAAATGATATAAATGTGAAAGGATGATAGCCCACTCCGCAACAGACTGTCACCATCAAATTGATGTTTGACACCGTTATGAAGATTAATTATGTATAGAGTTGATTACAGAACTCTATCACAATTCATTTATAGAATGGCAGTAAACTTATGTTGCTTTAAAATGATGAATTATTTGTGGATGGAGGGTTTAACATTTCCAAGAATGAAGCAACGTCAGAGAGGTTGGTTCCATCCACTTAACACAAGCAAAATACTGACAATCTTGCCTATGACGGACAAAAGGATTTGAAAGAATTTCTAAAGGGAACAACAGATGGGACGTGTAAAAGATGACAATCAAGTGAATTGAAAACTGATATGGAACAGTAGGGATGCTGAGATGCAGCAACAAGATCAGAGACTGAACCTGATGCTTGGCGCAAGCCCATTGAAGAAGAAAAGCTGGCTCCAAAGAGGGCTACCTCGATATAAGGATGGCCTCATGCACGAGACTTCCCACAAAAGAATTTAATATGTATGTAGCTACACTGTTACTTATTTCCGGAAAGATTATTTCCACCATACCTGACATAATAACCAAATGCCATTTTCACGCTTGATGGATACCCGTCAGCAAGGCATCACATAAACGGTTATTAATTCTGCAACATATATTGGTGGTATTTCAAAAATTCCAAAATACCTATTATTTAGTCTTTTGGATCAAGTTGAATAAGTCAGTAATTTAAATTATAAAATCTTAGTGACTTGTTCAAACGTGTGCATGATTTTCTCAATGTGAGATCCTGACTTGGTTTGGATATATAATATATTCTTAATGAATTATTCAAGTGCCTGTGCCAAGATAGTGGCTGAATAAAAGGAGGGTTTGTAGATAAATACCAAAGGAATGGAAAAGCTGAAACGTTAGAAAAAATAAAAACCAGGAAACAAATATATGAAAAAAAAAAGTTTTCTACTCCCAGATTCTATCTTTTCCACCACTACAATTGCTGTTGTTTTGTATTCATCATATTAAAGTACAAACTTGTGGTGATCCGTTATTATATCTGGGAGGTCTAAGCCGAATCATATAGTCTTATTGCATTAGGTATTCCCCTAAGGCCGGAAATACTGGGAAGCCCAGTGAAGAAGAAAATTCTGATCATAAGTAATTGTCGCACTTGAGGAGCAAGTTTCCCCAGCAATGCCCATGAACTTTATAGTATCAAATATCAAATTCACCACTTATTGAGGAAATAGTGATACCATAATGCAGAAAATTTCACATAAAAATAGGAAAGATTGGCATAACACTTTATTATATATGCACTTTATATTCATACAAAACTTGTTACATAGACTATCAGATTATGAACAGCGTCGGCCCGAACGCTGGAATCATCTTTGGCATAGATTTTTTTCCTGTAAATAACAAAGCTAATAACATTAACATATATATAAATTTTAATACTCTTATTAATGAACAACGTTAAAGGTTGATGACACAATAAGAACTAGGAGCTGGCTTAGCCGTTTGTCTAATTTTACTAGACACTTTATTTTCATACTGGTGATGATGATGAGCATTTTCTTGATCAATCTCCAAGAATGAAACAACTCTATTTTCCGATATCACCGACAGCTGCGGTGTCCAATATTTTGACACATTCATCTTCTTTCGCATCGGCTTTGACCATGTCTCATTACAGCCACTCACCAATACCACCTGTACATTGTTATCCGGTTCCTCCGGTTGCAGCCGCCGCCCCTGGGCTGAGCGCCGGTAACACCAACAAAGATCAGCTAAAACCTTCATTGATATGGAAAAAATATATATAAATTAAAAAAAAACAGTAGTTTTGTGATTGATTTTTTTTTTTTTTTTGGGTTTTATTTAGTTTTGGTTCGCTGTATTTATAATAGAAGAGCGTGTGGATTTATGTGGTCACTAACTATTAACTAAGTAAAGATTTGTCCGTATCTAATTATGAGAAGTTAGTTACTTGTTACTTTGTAGTGTAATAAGATATCTCTAGTACCGGTAACTATAACTGTAACTGTTACTTTGCTCTCAAGTTCCGGCCCCAGGCCACTTAGTTTCTGTTGGCTAACTGAATCTGACAGTTCAGTTCCTATTCCGCACCTTTCTATGATTGGTTGATGTTTAAAATACGACATTAATTACAAGTATTTTTAACTTAAATATATGTCATTACATTTGCGATTTCTTTTAATTTTGATAGAAACAAAGGCTAATAATAATAGGGAAAATTTTTTGATGTTGGTACTTAGTATACCATGGCCTTTAGGAAGAGGTGGATTGAGGTCCCATATTTTAAATTTTAGTGTATAATTTATTTATTTATTATTTTTTATCATTTATCGGTATGAATTTAATTGGAATTCATCTAATTCCCCTTAAATTTAAGATAACTCACGACGACTCTAACAATCGAGCGTCTGAGTTGACAGAAACATTCATAATCAACTATTATTACTAAATATGTCATAATCGGGGATGGATTCAGATTTTTCCCATTTGAAAACAGCGAAGTTACAAAAGAGAATATAAATCACTTCATGATGAAATCTAAAATCGCAGGAAATTGTCGATTTTCACCAATTTTTTGGTAAGAAGTTTTTTATGATTTTTCTCGATTTTACGTTGATCTGAAACTCTGATTGACGAACCGTCAACGGCTTGGTGCTCACATACGCCTTAAGCAGCGGCGTGTGAAGCCCACATGTGGCCTGAAGGTGCGGTGCATGGGAGCCACACGTCGGACAGAATGTTGCCACTGATCTCCCGAGTCTCTCTCTGTACTGTCTCGACCCTTTTGAGTAGTAACGGATCTTTGAATCTATATTTTCATGTAATTCATCGCTATATTCGATTTATGCATAATGTGTTTCAGGAACATATTTAGCTTTAAAGTGTGATTAATTTACTTGCTTGGACTATAAATAAATGATTTCCTTGTGGTTGGAAGTGAATTATGGACTTAATCGAGAAATATGGTTGAGTAAGAATGTGTATGAGAAGTTATTGTAGCACTACAAGAAAATAAACCTTTAGCGTCATATCTTTTAGTGTCCAAATAATTTTTGACGCTAATAATTAATTTTAGTATCGATTCCTCTATTCAATGCAAAATAGTAAATTTTTAGCGTCGAAATAAAAGTTCGATGCAAAAGGGAAAATTTTTAGCGTCAGAATTCATTTTCGACACTAAAAGTTGTACCTTTAACATCGAATATTATGTAGATGCTAAAGGTTTCTGACAATTTCGCCGCCAATCATGTTTCCTTTAACGTCAAAAATTATTTCGACGCTAAAGGTATAACTTTTAACGTTGTATTAGTTATTTGACGCTAAAGGTACAACTTTTAGTGTCGCATGATTCGACACTAAATATTTCTTAAAACTCCACTAACAATCCAGTTACATTTAGCGTAAAGTGTTTAGTGTCGAATTAGGTAAATTCGACGCTAAAACTTTATTAAAATGTAGAAGTACCAACACTTCTTCCCCCTCTACCATTTCTCTCATATGCAATTTTATTCTCTCATCTGCAAGTTCACTCACAACTTTCCTATAAAGTTTCAACAAAACTCTAATTTTTCATAAGGTAATTTCTATTTTATCTCTCTTTATTTTTCCTTATATTTGAATCAGTACTCTCATTTAATTAATTTAAGTTTAATCTTTCTAAAAAATTAGGGTTTTAATTTTTTTATAATTATCTTTATTATATACATTGTGTGTGTTAATTAATTTGTTGTTATTTGTTTATGATGCATATATGTAGATTAGTTAATTAAATAAATATGTTTTGTTTTATAATTAATTAATTAACTAACTAAATATGTGTATGCTTAAATAAATATTCAATGAATTGGTGATGTTAATGAGTTTATTATATTGTCTAATAATTATATTTTTATATGTATATATTTGGATGAAATGGATAGAAATTGGATGAGCTCGGTAGATAGATTAAATGTTGAATACTGTAATGGAGTTTATGAGTTCATGGAATCAGAAAAGAAATACATTGATACAGAAGGTCGTGTTCGGTGTCCATGTACAAATTATTTGAATAGGAAAATATAACGGTTAGATGAAGTTGAGAATCATTTATATATATCGGGAATATCACCAACTTACCGTAGATGGATTTATCATAGTGAGTAGTATTATTCTCAATCATGATTTATTGATTCCGATGAAGAGAGTAGTAGTTAAAATCGACCTGCAAATGATGAGATAACTGATGCTTTGTATGACTTACAATATCCATAAGTCGGTCATAGTGTTGGCGGTGACATACAAGTGTTAGGTGAAAATGATCAAAATTTATTTAGTCAACCACTTGATGAGGCATAAAAAAATACCATTTGAAGGTGGTGTGATGTCGATCTTGAATTTCGTTGTGAAATTATTGTACATTAAAATGATGAACATAATGACCAATAAAAGTATTAATATGATGCTAGAGTTACTTGGCCAAATATTACCGGTTGGCAGCGAATTGTCTAAGTCGTATTACGAGGCAAAGAAAATATTATATGATCTGGGAATGAGGTACAAATCCATTTATGCTTGTAAGTTTGACTGTGTATTATTTCTTGCTGAGTATGAATCACTTGAATATTGTTCGATTTGTGGTGAAAGTCGGTACAAAGTTTGTGGTCGTGGGAAGAAAGTGCCTCAGAAGATATTACGATATTTTCCATTAACGCCTAGGCTGTAGAGATTGTTCATGTCCCGACACACAACGACTGACATGAGGTGGTATCATGAAAAGAAGATCGGTCCGAAGGGCATACTAAGACATCCTGCGGATGGAATCGAGTGGAAAGAATTTGATGACATATACCCCTGTATTGCTAAAAACCCCTGTAATATCATGTTAGGCCTCACCTCCGATTGTTTTAACCCGTTTGAGAATATGTACAACTCTTATAGCATGTGGCCCATAATTTTTATTCCATATAACTTACCTCAATGGAAATGTATGAAAGATTCGTTCATGTTTATGTCATTGCGTATCTCTAGTCCACGTTCCCCTGGTAAAGATATGAATATTTACTTGATACCATTAATCGAGGAGTTAAAGACATTATAGAATATTGGTATGCATACCTACGATGCAGCTTCTCAGCAGTATTTTCAGATGCATGCCGCATTATTGTGGACCATTAATGATTTTCCACCTTATGGTTTGTTATCTGGATGGAGTACTAAGGGATACATGGCATGTCCAGTTTGTGCCGATGAAACACATTCGCAGTGGTTACGGAATAAAATAGGATACACAGGGACATAAGAATTCTTGAGTTGAGTCATCTTTGGCGGATAAGTAAATTATTTAACGGTCAATCAGAACCTCAGAGTATGCCAGTCCATTTTCTGGATTTGAAATATTTTGCCAACATCAACATCTCAAAGACTGCACACTAGAAAACATCCTAATAATAGAGATAAAAATCGAAAATGTCAACTAGAAGAGTTGAATTGGACGGGAAGGAGTATTTTCTTTCTGTTAGAGTATTGGGGGAGTCTGAGTGTACGATATAATTTGGATGTAATTCATATAGAAAAAACATATGCGAGAGTTTAGTGGGCACACTGTTCAACATTCCGGGTAAGACGAAAGACACTAAAAATACTATATATGACCTACACGATTTTAGAATTCGCAGTGAATTGCATTTACTGGCCACTCCTCGAGGTCTTATTAAGCCACCTACTAGTTACATACTGACACAATTAGAGAGAAAATAATTTTGTGATTGGCTAAGATGGTGAAATTTCTTGATGATTATGCATCAAATATTGGACGTTGGGTCAGAGATGATACGATAACTGGGTTAAAGAGTCACAACTATCATATGCTTCTTGAGATTCTCCTTCCTGATGGAATTCGACCTTATATGCCGTCAAATGTATGTGACGTCGTACTTGATCTATGTGGCTTCTTTAAACAATTGTGTCGAATGACATTAACCACATTTTTTATTGACGAACTTGAACGAGGAATCGTGATCATCCTATGTGTGGGACACAGAAACTGGACGACGCATGTTGTCCCGGGCTCGCGGCCCGGTCGGGAGTACGGAGTAGCCACGGGGGACTAAACCGGAGAATAATGGAGTCGCCACCCGGTGTGAACCGGGAAAATGAGATTTAAGGCCGCACTCACCCCTCGCAAGGGAAGATCTTAAACCGTTGGGTTCGGAATGGTCCCTTACTTATGCCACTTGTAATGAAAGGATTTATATGATAATTTAATCAGGCTTAAGTAACACTTATTTCTGAGAATATCATGCTTCTAAATCTACATACATACATCAACAAGTTCATCTAAATTTATATGTAACACATATTCGAATTTGCATACAGCCTATTTGCATGTAATCTATGTCTCAATTTGCATACATAAGGTTTATCATACGGCAAGCATACAAGTTAATGAACGCATTGGTGGACACAGAAGCGCAAACAAATAGCATTCTTACTAGCATGCATATTAAGAAAAGATATTTAAGCGCATAACAGAAATAGACAACTAGAGAGATAATACAAATGCATAACGTAAAAAAGGGGAACTATGTGCTAAGATGGACATGTCGTAATGTGATGCAAGAGGATCTGTTTACCGTGGACGTTCGTGCAGCGTTCGTAGACGCGTTCGAACGGTAAACAGAAGGTTCGCGTTCGAGTAGCGTTTGTAAACGCGTTCGAACGGAAATGAAACAGAATGCTCACGTTCGTATGGCGTTTGTGAACGCGTTCGAACGGAAATGAAACAGAATGCTCACGTTCGTATGGCGTTTGTGAACGCGTTCGAACGGAAATGAAACAGAATACTCACGTTCGTATGGCGTTTATGAACGCGTTCGAATAGAAATGAGACCTGATGCATGATAAGGCAAAATGCATGCGCGTTCGAGTTGCATTCGTAAATGCGTTCGAACGGGAACAGACCTGATGCATGAAATGGGACGCAATACATAAATGACGAATAGTACAATGCGAGGCGCGGCGAAGCATCGTGGTAAAGGATTTTAACCTCTTCAATTAGAGGACCTCTCATCGCACTTACTAAGCCCATGCGCTCGATCGCATCATGCATACAAACATAAAGACAATCATATCAAACTAAGTATGCCCGATTGGGCATATCTTACATCCAACCGAACACACATCAACCGGCGCGGCAAAGCATCGTGGTAAAGGGCTTTAACCCTTCCCCATATGGGATCTTTCATCCCACTTACTAAGCCCATGCGCTCGATCGCATCATGCATACGAACATAAAGACAATCATATCAAACTAAATATGCCCGATTGAACACATCTTACATCCAACCGAACACACATCAACCGGCGCGGCAAAACATCGTGGTAAAGGGCTTTAACCCCTCCCAATAAGGGATCTTTCATTCCACTTACTAAGCCCATGCGCTTGATTGAACCATGCATAAATAAGCAACATGCAGAATTCAAGCGACGAAAAATAAATAAACCAAAGCAACACAAAACAAAAGAGGGTGCCGTTTACTCAAGCGGTACGTGGAGTTATGTCCCGAGTACAGATCATATTACCGTCCATTCGGAATCGGCTATGAAATTTTGTCCGGGTTTCCATTCGATATACCGCGAGAGTTGACACATCTCTCATTTTATTTCACAGCCACAACATACAACATCTCATAATTCATGCATTTTTTATCTACTCAAGGGCCACAACATGCATTTCAACATGACAATCACGCAAGCAATATTTAATAAATAGTACAAAAAGCGAGTGTGAAATATACCCTCAGGTCTAACCTTTTTGCCCGTCGGAAGGGTGCAACTCCTCAATTTCTCCGGTTCACTGGTTTAGCAACCTAGCTCACTGCTTTGCTGTTTTGCTTGCGGTTTGAACTCTGTTCTGCTCCTGTTCGGCCTCTGTTTTGCCACTCACTGCTCAGGCCACCTGTTTTGACGTTTCAACGAACTGTTCCAAGTTTTTTGTGGGTTTTTAGTGCAGTCTTGTGTGATTATTTTAAGGATTATGAATGCAGTTTTTTATGTTATTACTTTAAGGTTTTTAGGGAATGTTTTAAGTGTATTTTGCTGCTGTTTTAGGGGTTAAATTACTGCTGTTTGGGCGTGATTTAGGGTCAGTTTCGGTTTGTGTAAGTGGGCTACGGATTGAACTGTTTGGAGAGGGTATTGTGCGGCAATTCTGAGAAGTAAAGGGGCTGCTGTTTTAGGTGGGAATTTTTTTGGTGATGTGTGGATGTTGTTTTGGCGTGGATTTAAGGACTGTGAATGGGCTGGATGCGACAATGAGAGAGTTTGGAGGTCTCTTGGGCGTGCAAGAGAAGGCTTGGAGGAGTGTCTTAGGCGTGATTTGAGAGATATGTGTGCTTCGGTTATTGAAGGAGGTGTAGGAGAGAAATTGTTTTTACTTCTTTATGCTATTACCGTGAATGATATTGTGTGAAGCCCCCGGATGGCTTTGGTTAGGGGTTGTTTATATAGAGAAGGGTTAGGGCTTCACCTTGTCTCACAAGGAAGGGACTTTGGCATTAAAATGAGGATTTGATTTGGTGTTGAGCAAGGAAAGTCAAAGATTGAGGGGGGACAAATCTTGGCTAGAATAGGAAGTCAATATCTTTAATTTGTTATGATTGATTTTAATTAGGCATGACATCTTTTTAATTTAGTATGTGATTTGTTTAGTTAGGAAGTTAATATATTTGATTTATCTTAATTAGGTATGATTATATTTTATGTTTTATTTAATTGGTAAATGGTTTAAATATTTTATTTAATTCAATGTTTAATTTAATTAAATTGAGATGTGTTTTATGGGCTTTGGGGAGCTAATTGGGCTGGGGTACGAGGCTAGCAGCAAAACCAGAAACACTGACGCCGTTCGAACGCCAATTCGAACGCTACATGAACGTCCGCAATCTGCCTGACGTTCGAACGAAGTAACGAACGCAACACTAACGAAGACAATGAGCTTGTGAAATGAACTTGATGACGTACTTATTTCGGATTTCCCCTTCCGACCTCCGTTTCCCGCAATATCCTTAGCTAAAAAGGTAGTGCCTCCAACTGAGACTCATCATCGGGTTTCACATGCGAAAATGCAATGCCTACACTATGCAAGCTTGATCGAATATTACCACCAATTTTTTGATGTGATGGTACATTTGGCCATGCATTTGCCATCCGAAGCTAGAAGGGGAGGTCCTGTCAATTACAGATGGATGTACCTCATTGAGAGGAATTATTAAATTTTAAATATTAAATTTTTTATTTTGATTTGGCGTTAAAATTATTAATTACAAAAATTATATGTAATAACTACACGACTTTGGGACATTACAAATAATATGTGAGAAACAAACATAGACTGAAGGATCAATAGCAGAGACGGTCCTAATCAATGAGGTAATAATATTTTGTTCGATGTACATGCAAAATATTAAAACTCCTTTTAACTATCAGACAAGAAACTATGATGGATATGAAAGTAATCAGCAAGATATCACAGTGTTTCGTCAAAATTGCAGATTGTTTGGATCATTAGATGTCAAATTTCTAACAATAGAGAGAGCTCAACTTGTGCGTTGGTTTATATTGAGTAATTGCAAAGAAGTGCAACCGTACTTAACGTAAGTCTTGTAGGTGCATAATTGTATTTTTGTTGTCTTATATTTTAAAATTAATGTTATATGATATATTTCCAATTTTTTATAGACAATATATTACCAAGCATTCGCTACTACTAGATTGTCCTACTAATTATAAGTTATATCCACTAACATAATCATTATATAAATCTATTAAATCAATTTTTATTTTAGCTATTATTCTTGTAATATCAAATTCATATATTATTTCTAAATATCTATAGTAAGCTTGTAAGACACTATTCAAACTTTCTAATTTAAATCTAGGATCAAAAATCACTGCAATAAGATAAAATAATGAAATATCTCTAAAATAATTCAATCATTTTCGTTTCATAACATAAATAACTTCAATTAAAACAACATCATTAGTATCATAACTTTCAGTATGCTAAACTAGAATGCCAACAATATTCAAACTTTCAACAAGAAATAAATGTGTTGTAGGATAATAAACACCGCTAAAAATATTTGTAGAATCATTAAAAACTTTTAAAATATCTTAAAACATTTCACAAATAACCCATTGACTAGGAAAAAAATGTGATATGTTGAACATGTTGAGAAAAAAATTACATAATGCATCTTTGTATTGGAAAGCTTGAAATAAAAGAAAATATGTTGAATTCCAACGTGTTGGAACATCTCATGAAAATTTTATCACTTTAATACTATTTAATTTATAAAATTTAGCCAATTCTCTCATAACTTGAGAATATGGCCAAATACAATTAAGTGTAATTTTAATAGGATCAATGAAAGATGTTAAACAAGTCAGACCATCTTGAACACATAAATTAAGGACATGGCATATGCAACGAACATGAAAAAATCGACCCCCTAAATTTGGTTCGTATATTTATGTTAAATCTTTAATTGATGTAGTATTTGAGATGCATTATCAAAATCAATTGTTAAAATTTTACCTAATAAACCAAATTCATCAAAAATTACTTTCATCATTCTATAAATATTTTGTGCAGTATGGTGTTCATAAAAAACTCTAAATGCAATAAGTCGTTTTTGCATGTTCTATGATGCATCAATCCAATGACAAGTCACACCCATGTATGAGTGTGTTCACCAATGGTTACTCCAAATATCAAAACAAATAGAAAGACGACCTTTAATATATTTAAATGTTTCATTTAAAATAATTTTACCATCTTTGTATAATTTAAGATTTTGATATTTTGTTGTATTTCTAGTCATTCTACAAGCAGCAGGATTTAAAGCATTCTGAACGTAATTAGTAAAAGCAATTTTAAATATAATGTTTGACTTTTTATTATTTAAATTACATGCGTAAATGTTTAGTTTTTTATTTAATATATATATTAATTGTAATATATGTCAAACTTTTAGCCATGTGGATGACTTATTTACCAAGTAATTTTAATTGATTATTTTGAATAATAAAATTGTCCATTTTGCCCACAACTAACACCACAACCAAATATAAAAAGAAAAATATTTTCTCTTTCTCATTATATGAGGGGTGGACGAAATTAACTCCATTTTTTAGAGCTTCCAAAGTTCGTTTTGAGAGACAAGAAAGAAAGTGATTAAACCAAGAAAAAGCTTAAAGATTTTTGAAGATTTGTGAGGTAATCTTTATTACTTTTAGTTAGAAAATATATTTTCTTGTTCTTGATTTTCTAGAATTGTTCAGGGCTTCTTTTAGTCTCTAAATTTGGGGCTTTTTGATTTGGATAATGGATTGAGTGGATTTGAGCATGTGTATATATGCTTTGAACTAAATTAGTGTAATTTGTGTTCAATTTATTGTTGGACAACTTGGTTGCCATTCTAGAGTGTAATGACCACTTTCGTTATGTCTAGAATTATTCCAGAGTTCTTCATTAGTGGTGACTTTGATTTGGTGTAAGATTAATTTGATTAGTCTTGAGAAAATTGGATTTAAAGTATGAAAAATTATAATTTTTTATCATTGTTTGTAACACCCCGCCAGAGGCAGGATGCTACCAGCAGGAGACATGATTAACCCATTTCCATAAGCCTCCAAATTTACATAAAAATAGACATGATGCGTCCTAAAACTGGACAATCTAGATCACAGTCCAGCATCAAAACAGAATTGGTAACAAACATCACATATATAAAAGGACCGCGGGTCCACACACAACATATCAAGTTCAAAATCAACTCCCAAGGGCCCCGTTCCCATATCATCAATCAACACTCAAGGGCTCTGTGCCCATAACATAATAAATAATCAAAACTTTTACTCAATAAATACAAAGCAGCGTGCTCAACACGACAAATAACATAATAACCATTATATCCTAGACCTCTAAGATTTTTCCCAGGACATTTGCGAGGGTGACTGCAACTTGAGCAATCCATCGTCCCGAGCAAGATATCTGAGACAAAGTGGATGACTGATTAAGTTTCCAACCTGCAAAACTAACGGTGGTGGCCTGAGTTATAGAAATCCAGTAAGTAACCACACACACTACAAAAGAACAAGATTGAAACTTTAAATACAATACTTATGAACATATATACCCATTTACAGTTATTCATTAGAACACCTTTAACTCATACTGTCATTTTTACGTCAGGAAACATGGGTTCATGAGACCTACCTGGAGTGAATCAAAAAAACTTACACGCATACCTCCTCGAACATTAAAACTTTAAATTACACATAATCCAAAGTACATAACTTATGCAAGCTTCCAAATTCTCTACATTACGAACATGTCATAATCGTTAATAGTAAAATAAATCACACATACTCATTCAATAAGAATTTCATATGATCGACTTTAAGCTTTACTTTCTGAATACACATGACATGCTTATGCAAATGTTGATTGGATATTTTAACGTAACCGAAATGGCCACTAGAACGAATGCCTAAATCTGGCCTAACTCAATATTATCAATCTTATACGTCAATTGTCCTTATAACTTATCACTTTTATGCTTATCATCATGCACTTATATGATTTATATTTAGACAAACTTAACATCCAACTTTAATATAATCCGAAATAATGTGACCAAGACATCCAAGATATAACCTTAAGCTTTCTAATCAAGCCATTACTAACTCATATTTTAACATTATCACAAGTACATTTTCATACTCAAAACGTAATACTTACCATCACTACATAATTTCCATACCAAAAAGTTTACACTACATCACACACATGCATATAAGACTTATTTCTTCAAGTTTGTTTATATAAAACTATTAAGGCAATCACTATAACTCATCTTCATGCTCATCATTTTGACACACCTACATACTTAAACAACCAACATCCAAGTCTTTACTTAGCCTACAACTTCGACCAAGCACTACATTAGCAACTTAGAAATTTTTTACTCTATCTAACTTCAACTCATGCTAATACACCTAAAGACTCATGGCTCATAACCAATCATCAATAAAAGACACAAACATAATCCCACACCACACATGCTAGTCATCATTTAAACTTACAATCATTTCCATACATACACGTATACAAACTCAACATCACCACATCACCATTCACAACCATAGACTTATACCCATCATTTCACAACCTTTAGCACACACATAAAGTTTCATGCATTTCAACATCTCACTTGCCAAAATTTTAACTCATCAAATACATAATTTTAACAAATAACACCCTAAATATATCATGTCATCATGCTTATAAAAAGAATCTCAAATTTCCCTCGTCTTCCATGTAATCACCCGAAGTATCCTATTTACAACTTTAAAAGTTTCAACTCAAATCAATACATACTCATGTCATACCATGATTCTAAGCATAATCCACCATAAAAAACACACGAATCACCCCATCACAACCAAACAATTTCGGCCAATGAAGCCTTATAGTCACTTTGAATTTTTTCAACATAACCAAACTAAATTCATGTTTTAACATCTTCTAAAGTCTTCAACTAAGAGAATTCATTATCAAATAAAACTAAAGAAAACAACCCATACATATCATTTAGTATTCGGCCAATGCAAGATTTTACCTTCTTGAAGATTTCATCACAACACAACATACAAGTTAAAACATCATCCAAACAAATGCACTAACATCATTTTATCGTAAAAAACAGAAGATGAGGAAAAGAAAAAAAGAGCTTATAATGCATGGAAAGTGAACTTGGAACCACCAAATTTGCATGACAACCTTGGAAGCATTTGAAGGAGAGCTCTCTCCAATTCCATTTTTTTGATGATAAAAGAGATGAAAGAATAATACTCTTTATATAGGCAAATGAGGGACTGAATTTAATTGAAGAGAGTGGCTTAGATGTGCCAAGAAGCAAAAATGTATGGGCAGTCCATGTTTTTCACTGTTCATCTGAGATAAATATGACAATTTGACTTGATTATGTTCTGAATTTAGAAAATGATCAACACGGAAGTTGTAGGTATTGGTTTAAGTATTCTGACGATATAAAGTTCACTGAAATCGGATATCGTATGAAAAAATATACGACTGTAATACCGAAGGCAGTCTGGATCGCGTTAAAATTTAAATGCATAGCGAAACTGAAAAATTTTCACTTCGTGTTTCTAAAATAATTTGTATAAGTAATAAAATGCTAATGATGTACGTTGAACGCTTAAGATTTCACGCAACACACAATAATTTTTGAATTATACAATAAAAATCGAACTGTTATAATATTTTAGACCTGGAAATTCTGGAAATTTAGTGATGAAAAATATGTCTTTTGGATGTGTTGGATGTGTATTGGGAGTTAGGATAATTTCCAGAAATTTTTTCGGAATGAAAATAAGTGAAAACGGTATAAAATGATATTACCGAGTGAATTTTGAACTTACCGATGAAGCAAGCTACCTATTTCTGTGAAGGTGATTTTTTGAGCTGACAGAAATATAGTATGATAAATTTGCTATTGTAGAGCTCCAATGCGGTTGCTATAATCTGGATAGCATATGGTTCAATTAATTTATTTTTAGTTTCACTTAATTTGCTAGTCATTCCTCTTTATCTGTTTTGTTTTTTAAAGCTAAGGGATGAGGTCCGAAATATTCCATGTACATAAAAGTGTTGGCATGATGCATGTCATGATCCATTCCTTAGAACGGGCCCAATCCTAGAAAATGGTTTGCAGACTTCTTTAGTTCGAGAATTATATATGTCACGCAATTCAAACATATATGCAAAGAAAATAATACTTCCTAAATTATAATTTAGCAAATCTCTGAATAAATCTCCAATATTAAGATTTACAACACAAGTCTTAAAAATATGAAAATAATATTTTAAATGTCTGGACAACCAGAAATGTGACTGTGGCACATGAATCAAATCCTGGTACTTCTATATGTCTATATCCTCGCTAAGATCTGAAAAATATAGATTTTCACGGCAACCATAAATCAACAAACAGTTATGTTAAGGGAATCATCGTGCGTTGTACTTACCTCATTCTACGCAAAAGTCCTCTATATGTCTCTATCCTCGCTAAGATCTGAAAATTATAAAATTATGATCAGGTCCCTAAACTTTGCTAAAATTATGATTTTACCCTCAAATTTTTTAAATTTCTCATTTAACCCCAAAATTTATCTTATGTGTCCAAATAGTCTTAAACTCTCAAATATTACTTATTAACCCCTGAAAATAGAATTTATAGATTTACACTCCAAATCATGCCAATATGCAATTAAGTCCAAAACTTTCAAAACCTTATGTTTGCACCCTAAAAGATAACTATCACGTACCAAGCTCCAACGACCTCCAACTTTCACAACCAAGGAACCAATGGTCAGTATATGTCACAAGGATCACAATGATGGTGTTGGTGATGGCTGATGCATGGTGGTTACCAATGAACAGATAAACGACGATAACTATAATTTTTACTCATTTCTCAACAACCAAGGGTCAAATTTAAGCAAACGAAGTGTCTACACTGCGTATCTCGATGAGGGAAGATTCTGGTCTGGGAGGTGAGGTAAACGCGCGACAGCATGTCAGCGCGTGAGGGGGCGTGCGGCGGCGGACCGGTGCCGTTGAATTCATCTCATCGAGAGGATTCTCCAAATGTGGTCACGTGTCGAAATCAGAGATCGGATGATGTCACTCTGGACACACTTTCTCTTTCTAATTATTTCTCTATACTGGTTTCGATTTTCTCTCTAAAAATTCCCAGAAAATGCTCTCAAATCTCTCTGTTAATAGCTCAATACTCTACACTTCACATCATTCTTGAATCATAACAAAAATGCAAATAAAAGATAGGGTGTTGATTGATTAATAATGGAGAATTATAGAGTTAGTAGGGTATGGGGTGGGTGTTGGTTGTTGTTTGATTTTGATAATTTGGAGACAATTAAACACATGATATTGTGATAATGTAATTATGGGGTTTGGTTAGGTTAAATAGACAATGAGATATTTTAGTTAAATGATACAATGCTGTTGCCGACTTGATCCATATTTATCCTCACACAAATGTTCAGAATGTAAAACTTAATTACTTGCATGTTTACACAGATTGCCTAAAGTCTTTCATATAAATAATTAAATAATAAGGATATAAGTTACGGAAATGTGAATGGTTTCTTTTTATGAAAGGTTGTAATTCATGTACTTTTTTATGGAAAGAAATGAATAAGTTAAACTCATTATTGATCACTTATTTAATAGTGAAATTTAAGAGTCTTAAGTTACATTCAAATTAACTATAAAAAGGTCCTTAGCCTAACCAAATTTAAGCTTGCTCTAAGAATTTGTCTCCATCACAAATAAGCTATAAAGTGGAATAGACTAGAAGACATCTTTATTAGTTTGAGAGACAAAAAGATTGATATTACTTGGACAATTATGGTTGAATGTACGAATCTATTTTTATATGTCTTATGCTATATTTTGATAATAATAAGAAATTTTGTGAAGACAGTGTTTAGTTCTCATTAATATGTTTTACAGGAGGGCAATTTAATTTTTTGACATTACATGTTAATTTAATTATTAACTCTGCAACTGTTATCCAAAAACTTACTTCATCTCAATCTCTTATTCATATGTTGTAAAGATATGGAAGGACAAATTCTATATGGATTAAAATTTTACTTCCCGCTACATAAAATTAATCCATATATAGTCTTGTGCGTATGATTTTGCTGTGCTAAAGGATATTTTGACATCAACTTCTAGTCTATTATTTGTTAACATGATGCCCTTAAATTTTCTTTTTAAGTATCATATTATTTTGAAAGTAGCCATCATTACAAAAAAACAATCAAATAGCGATGAAAAATATGTCGCTAATGGCATATTAGAAGCGGAATTGTTATGGATATTCCGTCTCTATTTAGAAGCGGAATAATTTCCGTTTCTAATTAGCGACGGAAATTCCATAGCTCAATAGAGAATGAATTGATATGGATTAATTTTCATCACTATTTAACGACGAAAATTTCATATCTAATAGAGACGGAAATACTATGGAAATTCCATCTCCATTTAGAAATGGAATAAAATTCCATCGCTATCTAATATTCTCTATTTTAAATTTTTAAAGAATTTTAATAATTATTTTATTTTTAATAATATTAATATAATTAAATTATATTTATAGTAAAATTAAACAAAACAAATAGTAAAATTAAAATTTTATTATAAATGTTATAATTTTAAAAAATACAATATTCAATTTATGAAAAATATATATAATATAATCATCTTTATCTGTCTATTCAAGATCAGTTAGAGGATGAGGTGAACCTGAAGAGGAAGGTTGTGAACTCAAGTCTCTCATCATCCGAGAATGGAGCTCCATCGCTACCATCTTCTGTTTGAGATCATGCACCTCTATATTTTTCTTCCGCTGCTCTTCCTCTAGTCGTTGCACCTCTTCATTTCTCTTTTGCTGCTCTTCCTCTAGTTGTTGCACCTCTTTATGTCTCATCTTTTGCACTTCATCCAGACATTTTTATATAGTCTGCATCCAAGATATATAAATGATAAAAGGTCCATATGATTAGTTTCGGATTGAGATGATATGAGACAGTATCAATCCACGAAGGTTTAATCATTAATATCCCTAGTCGTAGTATTATCGAGATTGGACATCGATAATGCGGAATAGACTAGTATTACACTTGTGCGCGTTGTGGGAGCATAACGGCATAATTCTCATATATTTGGGTATAGGATACTCATGCAAGTGTAATAGGAGGTTGTGTTTACTGATAGTACGGAACAGCTTCTCTCTGGATAGACCCTTCGGAATTCCATTGGTAGTATGACTATGTGTCTATGGAAGTCTGAATTAGGGTAGGTGTATTTGGTCTTAACCTGAGACTTGCACCGCTAATACTTGCGACAATCAATATACTTTGGTTTTGGTCGTCCAGGGCTTTAACAGGTTCTGTGTACGCCTCTTCTGGGTATATTGAGAATCGTAGTGTATTGGGTGTGATGTCAAGACGGAAGTATCACTCCAGTCATAGTGGAGATGATGATCACGTAGGATACGGAACTGGTGCTCTTTAGTACTGCAGTCATCGGGATAATATGACTAGTTCATGATTATCCGATTATAGAGACTAGTTACCAGAGATCCGATATGTGCTTCGTACGGGGCAGACACAATTCAAGCCATAGGCCTAGCACGTGACATCCGATACTGGATCGTAATACGCAATACTACGTATACTGCGCCTGATAAAGATTACATATTCCTTTAAGAATATTTCTGGAGAATTGGGTAGGCACGGTGCTTAGCTAGAAGCCAACCATGTCTTGTAAATCGGTAAAAACGTAATACTAGGTACGTACGTGTTCGGATAGTCCGATGACCGGATTTACTGCCAATATATTCAGGGATCTCATGGGTCGTTTCCTGAAGATTCACCGATGACGTATGACTCGCACTTTATTAATCCGGGATTAATTATAAGAGAGAAAATTAATCTAGGATTAATTACAGAGATATTTTATATGTTATAAAATATTATTTAAAGAGAGAGAACGATTAATTTGGAATTAATCTATAAAATAATATATTCGATATATTATACGAAATTAGATTTCGAAGCGGAATTAAAATTAGATTTTAATTCAGGCGAACGAGTTAATTTAGAATTAATTCGCTAGCGACGTGAATAGTAATTTTGCTAGGCAAAATTATTTAATTAAATTTAATTTAATTACGTCGCAACGAAAAATTCGTTAATTTGGAATTAGCGAACCCGAGCCCGAGAGTGTTTGCGGGCCCACTCGTATTTCAAATTCAAGTGCGGCCCACAAGTCACATCAAGCGTCACATCATTAGTCATTCAAGTGATGGATGTCTTGTCACTTTGAGTGATGTGATGTCTAGTCACTTTTGAGTGATTGATGGTGGTGGTTGGAAGACTTTAAAAGTCTTGTACTTTTTTGGAAAAATGGTAATTGTTTTGGTATTTGAATTTTGGAAATTAAATAACCAAATACACAACACAAATTCTCTCTCTCTTTTTGCAACACTCACGGTTTTGGGAACCCTTTTTCCCTCATCTCCCTCTCGGCTTTTGAAGCCAATTTTCTTCTCATTTTCTTGTTTGGCCGAGACATAGAAGAAGAAATATGGAAAATTTGTGGCAAATTTTTCCAATGCTAGCACATGAAGAGTCATCCAAGGTGATAGGGAAACAAACCCTTGAGCATGTAATCGACATTTCCAAAGCTTGGAGCTTGGAGCATCAATGGAGGGCATGACCCAAAACTTGGAGCACAATTTTTGGGGTTGGTCGAGAGCTTCCATGGAGGAGCAAAAGATTTTGTGTTCATCGAATCAAAATCCGATCAATGTAAGTATGATTCCGCCATACTTCTTATGAGTATTCATATGATTTCATTGCTTAATGATCTTGGGACTAACCTAGAAACCCAACATCAACAACTCTAGAATGGCAACTTGATTTCCAAAGAATTAAAAGTAAGCCTTTGAAACCATTTCAAGCTTACTTACATGTATAGATCTTTCATTCAAGTTCACAACCAAATAAACACAAACTATAAGAGATGAGAGAATATCAAATCAACACAAAATGATGCCAAGCATGTTAGAAACTATTTTCATGTTGAAGACCTTAAAGAAATACTTACAAAAATAAGGTTTTCCAAGCTTTTTCCCTTTAGCCTTCAAGCCTTTTCTCTCAACTTCTTTTATGTTTATTTTTTGTATATTGAACTTATCAAACCCTAAAATGAAACAAAATAATTTATACCTCACACAATTAGCTTGGCCGAATTTTGTGAAGTTTAATATCTAGATATTTTGATTTTTGTTTCATTTAATATTTGCTTTGTCAACTTGATAAAATGATCATTACACCTTTAATGAATAATTCAAACAAGTCAACAATTGCAACTTGAGTCATTAATAAAATATCAAAACTTAAGATATTTATATTTTTAATTAATTTAATTATTTAATAATTAAATAATATAAATATATCAAATATATGTATTATATTTACATTAAATATCAAATACATATATATATATATATTTATGATATTAGTCAAATATCTCAATTTGAAAATTAATTAATGTGTATTTGATAAAATCTAACATTAAATACAAATACACAAAAATTAGGAAATAACTATTAGGTCTCATCACATGTATTTTTCGTTTAACCTTTAAACGACTTAAAAATAATCAGTATTATTTATAAATGTTGCTCTAGTGCTCTACGAGTTTATTTCATTAGTGAGACTCCCTAGATTCAGGCATATCTGTCATGAAATCCAATTTCGTGTCCATAATTTACCCACCCGTAAATTATGACGACCACTGATAAACTCGTTGAATCATACATGTCGAGGTCATGGAAAATGTATAATTCCTCCGTCACAGGTATCGGATATATCCCAGAGATATAGATGGAAACGTCAAATCTCTATAGGGACTATCACGTCGACGTCTCTATTAGCAATATCAAATAGAGAACACTTAGAACTGATTTCTAAAGTGTACCACGGGCCCATGGTTTTTTATTTGATTGCTAATCATATATGGACTACATATGCTCTGTACACAGAACTGACAGATCATATCTCGACATACATGACACACTGAGGATCTATCCACACCCAACGAACAGGCAAAGGTCTGATCTAAATAAATCGGTGACGTGACTGGGGAGGTCTGAATCTTCGGTGAGTCATTCAGTGTTTATCCGCTATAAACACCTACACGTCTATATGAGTCTCCAAGACTCATGGTTCATTGAGAAACCATTGGAATCATATATTCCACTATACGACATGTACCGGTCTCAACAGGTTTACTTTACTGACCAAGTAGTGTAAACCTTGACCAGGAACTGTCTAAGAATGACAACGTCATGATACAATTAAATGTTAGTTGCGACACTTTTGCAACAGTATCATAACTAATCATCATAAGGTCAATTACGTCTTTACCATATAAGAAGATATATTATATTATAGAACTGCTCATTTTATTCATAATAAAATGTTTTACATAAGTATTTTCAAGGAAATATAAACGTGAATTGGCGCTCTGAGCACCAACCCCAACAGCTTCGACCTCTGGTCTTCATTCCCGAACTGAGTTGAGTTGATGGCGAGGTGCTTCGACCTCTGGGCTTCATTCCCGAACCATTTTGGGCTTTATTCCTGAACTAAGTTGAGTTGATGGTGAGGTGCTTCGACCTCTGGACTTCATTCCCGAACCATCCTAGGCTTCATTACCGAACTAAGTTGAGTTGATGGCGAGATGCTTCGACCTCTGGGATTCATTCCCGAACCATCATGGGCTTCATTCATGAACTAAGTTGAGTTGATGGCGAGGTGTTTCGACCTCTGGGCTTTGTTCCCAAACCATTTTGGGCTTCATTCCCGAACTAAGTTGAGTTGATGGTGAGGTGCTTCGACCTCTGGGTTTCATTCCCGAACCATCTTTGGGTGATAACATTTTGGTCCATCTGTGTGACTCTTCGATGCACTGGGGAGTTTTTTTTTATGATGATAATGTGCTTCGACCTCTGAGATTCATTCTCAAACTGCTGATAATGTGGGCCTCGACCCTAGGATTCCTTCCTGAACTGTTGATAATGTGGGCCTCGACCCTGGGATTCATTCCAAAAATTATTGATAATATGAGCCTCGACCCTAGGATTCCTTCCTGAACTATTGAACCGATGGTGGTGAGGCACTTCGCCCCCTGATCCATCCTCATTCTCGAGGCTGTTCTCCATTCCTTGAGTGTCATTCCCAGCTTGCTAGTCCTCATTCCCGAGGAGTTGCTTGTCCTCATCGCTTTTTCTTCTTCTTCAAAGCCTGTGAACACAAAACAAAAAATATATGTATGCGACATGTAAGTATGTATGCATGCATGCATTCCCTATTCTGATGGGTTTTCTTTGTCATGTTGGCTTGATGTCATCCTTGGTTAGGCCTTCCTTGCACCTGAGGGTTTTCTTCACTCCTTTAGGAATTATCTTGGCCTTTGGTTGCCCCATTGGCCCACTTACAGTTTCCTCTTGTCAATTCTACTCCGGTGATTGCTCATTTTTCTTAAGTTTCATGGCTCAAAGTCATGTTGTGTCCCTCATTCGTGGGGTAGTAGACTGGTCATCCTCAGACCTGGCTAAGCTTTCTGCTCTTTGCTAACTTCCCGGGTCAATGTGGATTATGCCTTTTTGAAAGCGGCCTCATCCTTTTGGGATCATGTCTTCTGATTCTCAGGTTTCTAAATGTGCCCTCTCCCTGAAATTGGACTCCATTATTCGTCACTATGTGATGTGGCATTCCATATCGACGTACTATATTACGGGCTATAAAATAGTCTTAATAGTTACTTATATTATTGTCCTCAAAGAATGCCCAGTAATGAAACCAGATAACCTTCCAAACACTCAATGCAACTCAAATCTGAGTCTTTGAATAAATCATCTAAGCCAGACTCACAGTGTGTGTGCGCAAAGGTTCATTTACAGCTTGATTCCTAGGTAAGCCAACTCAATGATTTTATTTAAAAATTGGGATCGACGGGTCAAACCAACCTAGATGTCTCAAGTATGCTCTGCAATTGTTTTTTTTTTTTTGTGCTCAATATGGTATGAATTTCTTTTTTCTTTTCTTTTGTCTTTTTTTTTAACACACCTACCATTTAAGGTAGCATTTCTCCTCATGGTGGTCCTAATACTCGCCCATGTGTAGCTTCACGCTTATCGGTTATAGGTGGTTTAAATTTTTCTTTATAGACTTTTCTTTTATTTTCAACCATGCCACACATCATAGTAAAAGCAAATCAGGATAGACATCTAAGCAAACGGTCATTCATCGACCTACAATTTCTTCACCTGGTCACCTTGCCAACTACTCAGGTTTTCACTGCTAAAAACCTATAATTAAGTGTTTTACGAGTCTAACATAGATCAATTACTCAAATTATCGGATAAAAGTACATCACGAACTTATCGTTTCTAAGATTTCACCCTAAAGCAAACAATTTCATCATTGGACTAATGCTTAACTATTAAGGACAAAAACAAACAAAAAAAAATTTGGCTGAAGGCCCCCCAATGGTCCTTTTATTCTAGCTACAAAATTTTCTTTTTCTTTTCTTTTTCATGCAAGAAGCCTAGTGGTTGAGAGTTTGGAAGACAAAGCTTTCGGGCAGGCCGGAGTTGATCATATAGATGTGTGGTGGAATAGAGTGGTAGTTGGGTTGTTCTTTTTCCGGGTCGGATATCTTATGGGTGTCAATGAGGTCTTGGATCTCATGCCTGAGGCGGGCGCAGTTGTAAGTTTCGTGGCCTTTTTCCTAATGGAAGTGACCATATAGGGTAAGGTCGAAGTAGTGTGACACATGGTTTGGAAATTGTCTAGGTTCTATGGGTCTTAGGAGTCCTTGCCTCTTCAGCTTTTCAAACACCTTTGACAAAGGTCTACCAAAATTGGAGAATCGCCTGTTTCTGATGGCAGCGACCTCAGCAGGAGCGGGCATGGTCCCTGAAGGCCCTCCAATGGACTTTCTATTCTGGCCATAAAACTTTCTGTTCTGGCTTCCTCTTCCTCGATATCCATGACAATTTCTCTTAACTGTCGAAATTCATTAATCATGGAGGTCATCATTCTCAGCTTGTTGTAAATGGAGGGCTTGGTGCCTTTTATGATCATCTTAATATGGTCCTTCTCCGAGGGCCGTGTCTGCATCTTCAAGAGCTGGCTTCTCCAGCGATCCACATAATCTTTGAAGGTCTCTTCTGGCTTCTACTTGGTGTTTTCTAGGTCACGGAGCGACAAGTCTATCTCCAAGTCTATGACATATTGGTTCAGAAAGGCTTCTGCTAATGCCCTCCAGTCATCCCTGATCTTTCTCTCCAGGCCATGATACCATACCACGAGCACCCCTTCTAGTGACATCCCGAACATCATATGCACCTGGCATTTTGACAAACCCACTGAACTCATCACTGAAATATATTGTCGGAGATGGACCCTTGGATCTCTGTTTCTGTTGAACTTGGTCATGTCAGGCATCTTAAACTGAGGAGGCAACTGTTCTTCGAAAGTCATCGCATCGTAGTCTAACAAATCTTCATGTTTACCCTTCAGCTTGCGGGTAACAGACTCTACTTGTTCTCTGAGTTTATGTAACTCTGCCTGAGACCCAGCTACCCTTCCCGCATCATACTCAGCCATGTCATCATCAAAAATATGGATTTCTTCGCTCACCCTATTCAGAGGATCCTCACGCCTGGCATTCTCATTGTTTTATGTTCCCGCTGTGCGGGATACTGCCAGACTAGCCACAGCAATGGTCAAAGCTTGTAGTTGCTCGGTAATGTTGGTGATGTTGGACTCCAACTGATCCATGCGAGAATCTTCACTGCCTGAAGCATTCATGCTTGCTATACTTTGTTTGACAAGTCTTCATTCTTCTCTAACCCAACGGATATCTATGATGGCTGTTAAAACGAGTTAACATTATGCATGTATGCATGCGATGCATGAGATGCATGTGGTTATCAAAACAACATATATCCTTCCGACCTTATTCCTCCCACACTCGTGGTAAGTCCATTTCTGTCCTAGGTATGGCCCATTTTATGCACCAATGTGGGGTACACAAAATCGTTCTCTCCTATGCTACAAGAGTGAACCTTGGCTACCTCAGTCCTTTTCATCGGTAGAAGACAAAGACCACCCATTTACAATTTTGACTAAGCCTATTATGGGGATCGTGCTATTGTCTAGAAATAACGAATTGGGCCCTTGGTAATCACGGTTGTGGGGATGGACTTGGAGATATCCAAAAGTATATAAATATGCCATAACAAGGCGTATCATTGTCCCAGTTGAAAAGGCCCAACAGGTTTACACTTTTGCGATAAGGTGGCTAAACAACTTCAAATGATAGGGGGCCCAAACACAAGGTGGCCCATCGTCATTTTGAAAACATTCGACCCAATCGTAATAAGATACAAACTCGTCCCAGTTTAAGTGGCCCAACAAGTTCGTAACTATGATGAGAATTCCAAATGGATCCAAATGATAATGGTCCCAAACACAAGCATATGGGTAGCTTCTATAGGACATATAAATATGGTTCATATATGGGCTCATAAGGGTATGGATAAAGGCTCCCGCCATCGAAGGGTTGCTCACAACTAAGTCTCCCCACTCAAGGGTTCGAGAGACCAAGTGAGCGCGCCTTTTTTATACCCTAAGGTACGTGCCAACGAGTGATGACGCCACATAACGATCTGCCGCCTTGAGTGAAAGTGACTTTACAATACATGACACCATAGGGGTAAGAAGGGTATGCAAAATATATATGAGACTTGGGTAACCAAAGCCAAAGCCACGGACACTACAAGGCATTGTTTCGGGGTCGTTTCTCTATCCCCAGTGGAGTCACCATCTGTAGGAGCGAAGCAGAGTTTGCCGCTATGCCTAAGATGCTCAGCGACCATGACACTGTTGGGCTCGCAGCCCGTAGAGAGTACGGAGTAGCCCGTGGGGGACTAAACCGGAGAATAAAAGAGTCGCAACCCAGTGTGAACTGGGAAATGATTTAAGGCCGCACTCACCCCTCGCAAGGGAAGACCTCAAACCATTGGGTTCGGAATGCTCCCTTACTTATGCCAATATAATGGAAGGGTTCACACAATGATATAACCAAGTCTTATGCAGCACATGCAACATAATTCAAATAAACACACAAATTTGCACACCCATAAACATAAATATAAATAAAAGCAAATTAAATTAAGAAATACAAGGTACGATAACAAGAATCAAAATAATTAAAAGCAAATAAAGCGCCGATAAATAAGAAGTAAACAAAATGAGGGGGTTAGTCACGCATATATGGGTATTTCCCAAGTGGTACATGGAGTTGTATCCCAAGTACAGACCGCACTACCGTCCATTCAGATTCAGCTATAGAATTTATGTCTGGGTTTCCATACGATATACCACAAGGGATAATACCATATGTAATCATTAATGCAATGTAAATAAAGCAAATAAACATGAAGCAACATAATAACACATATGCGGATAATGAAAAATAAAATAAAGGCAGAATAATAAAATAAAATAAAAAAAAAATAACGGGACTAAATGCGAAATAATAAAACGACAGTAAAAGCGAATAAATAAATAAGATAACACTAAGTAAAAATAAATAATAAAATAAACGCGAAATAATAAATAACAGTGATTAAATAATAAAATGATAAATAACATTAAATAGATAAAAATAATTATAACAAAATGCCGAAGAAAGAAAATGTGACCAAAGAATTTGGTCGTCTTTAATGTAGGACTTCGCATGCCCGGCCAGACGTATTTCACGTCCAGCCAATCATGTCGTCTCCAGAACTATAAAAATAAATAGAGTAAGGGTGCCATCAGGTCTTACCTTTTAAGTTGCTTCTCAAAAGTGCGTTATGTCGTCGCCGGAATGTTTAAAGCTTGCTGTTTTTCTGGTTTGATGGTTCACTATTTCTGTTCGTTGTTTCGCTGTTTCTGCTTGTTGTTTTTTCGCTTGCTGTTTGATGGTTGCTGTTTTTACTATTTTTGGGCTGTTGTTTTGGTTGTTTTTGGCTGCTGTTTCGGTGGTTCTGGGTTTCTATTTTGGGGGCTGATTTTCGGTAATTAGGCTGCTGGTTTGGGGGCTGATTTTCAATAATTAGGCTGCTGGTTTAAGGGTTATTTGTTCGGTTATTTGTTGTTTGTGAGCAGTCTCGGCTTTTGTGTGTGTTTCACATTTTTGTGTGTGTTTCACGTGTTCTGCTTGGTTGTTTGTGTTTATTTTTGGTGGGCCAGCTGGTTGCTTGATTGTTATTAATGTGTGTGTGGGTAGGAGTCGTGTGTGTCTTTGATTACAGTGTGTGTGTTTGATTGCCGTGTGTGTCTTTAGTTGCAGTGTGTGTGTTTGATTTCCGAGGCTTCAAGGTTTAACGAAGGTGGTTTCAAGAAGAAGAGAATAGAGAGAGAGCTTAAGGTTTTTGTTTATTTTTTACGAGTGAGGTTGAGAGAGAGAGCCCCCTTAGGGTTCGGTTTTGTTGTCTTTTTATAATGCCAATGGATCTCATAATCTTGGAAATAAATCAAGTAAATATAGGAGATATTTTCTTAATTTATTTAGGGAGCAAAATCTCTAAATTTTGGTGGGGATGGGATTTCAAATCTTATTAAATTGGGAGGGGATTTTGAGGGGATTTTGCACATGTGTTTTGCATGGGATTTCTTTTATTTGGGAAGGCTTGGGCGTGCATGGGCTTTGTGTGGGCCTTGGGCGTGTATGGCATGGGTCCATGGGCTTAATGGGCGTGTATGGCATGGTAATGGGCTGTGTGGATGGGTTGTATGGGTTTTGGGCCGAGGCTAAGGTTTGAAACAGAAAACTGATTGAGCAAATCTGAGGCGGGCTAGCGAGTTCGAATCCGATGTGGTGCTAATTCTTAGAGTTTTTCCTTCTGGCATTCATTTCTCGTGACTTCCGTAACTTTTTAGGTAGTGCCTCTATACGAGGCTCATCATTGGGCTTATGCAAAAATACAGTGTCTACAGTGGGATAGTAGAGGGTCTATCATCCTCTGGTGTGGAATGTGATGAGGACCTATAGCTCGACCGCTCAACTCTTTGTCACATCCAAGTGGTAGACCATAGCCTTCAATTAATTTCTTCGTGCTATAAAAGTTGTTTGTCATTACATTAACCTCTGGAATCATTTCATGTTGACAAATGTCATCGTAATAACTTTTCAAAAAATGGTATTCTGCCTTCAAATTTAGGAGTCTAGCTATCGTTGATAACTGCGAATGTCCGTAAGAGTTTCCATGCCAAACCTCATTCTCTAATGCTCTAAACATGTCATAAAATTTTTGTGTCGCTGTAGTTGAAGTCTTTTCACTATCATTTTGATTGAAAGTAGGTCCTACATCATCCAATACCATTTCTTGAATTGCGTTGTTCACTTGGGTATACTTGTCTTTTAGACTCTGACTAATATTATGTTCCAAGATATTCCGATGTTCTATCTCCTTATGTTTTGCAAGATAAAGTCTCACAATATTTGGGTCATAAGAACTCGGATTTTGACATCTACATTGGTTACATGGGCACTTAATTTTCATTCTATCCATAAATATAAGAAGACTTTCTGCTAACTGCATAAACTCCTCAATACCTGCAATTAATGAACTCATTCGTCAGATACACATCTTTTAACCTATCATCAATCCATTGCCAACCAGATCTCATCTTATCTTTCCCTAAGCTAAATGTTCTTGTGATAACTGATGTGTTAGAGAATGAGTTGAGTAATCTTTGTCTTTCAATATAAATATAAATACATTATAACGATCTTTATATAGGAAATACAAGAAAAACAAGTAAGAAAGGAAAATCTAAATATGTGTACAAATAATGAAAATAGTAAATTGCCTAGAATAGAGAATTATAATATGAGAGATATTACAACTTCCGTTTTAACAGTATATCCTTAACACCCCCTTCAAACTCAAGTTGGTGGAAGATAAGTAATCTTGAGTTTGGAAACCAACTCGCGAAAACGCCTTGAAAGCTGAGGTTTGGTAAACAAATCAGCATGTTGCTCGGTCAAAGGAATTTCACAAAGTCAAACAGTGCCTTGACGGATATGGTGACGAATAAAATGATAATCAATTTTGATTGTTTCGTGCATTCATGATAGACATCATTATGTGCAAGGTAAATGGAACTTTTGTTGTCATAGTAGAGAGGGATAGCATGGGAATGAGGAATACCCATGTCATCGAGAAGCGAGCGTAGCCAAATGATTTCTTGAGAAGCATCAGCAATCGCACAATATTCAGATTCAGTAATGGAGTAAGAAACAACTGATTGTTTCTTGCTATGCCAAGAAATAATGAAGTCGCCTAAGAAAAGACATAAACTAGTTGTAGACCATCGAGCAGTGGGATCATCGACCCAACTAGCATCAGAGTAGGCACACAGCTCAATAGATGAACCAACGGAAAAATGAAGACCATGAAATAACGTTCTGTTTATGTAGCGGAGTAAATGAAGAACAACATCATAGTGAGTAGAGCAAGGGGCAGACATAAACTAACTAACAACATGAACCGCGTAGGTAATATCAGGTCGAGTAACTGTTGAGTAAACCAAGCTGCCAACAAGCTGATGATAAAGAGTAACATCAGGAAGATGGGTACCATCGGTGACATCAAGTTTAATTTGAGGATCTAGAGGGGTAGATTTGGTCTTGCTATCAGTCAACCCCGCCCGAGCCAGTAAATCAGAAGCGTACTTAGCCTGAGATAGATAATAACCAGTCTGAGTAGAGAGTACCTCAAGACCAAGAAAGTAACTGAGATTACCAAGGTCCTTTATCTCAAAATATTGTTGAAGAGAAGTCTTAAGTTTCAGAGATACCATGTAGATCATCCCTCGTGATAATCATATCATCCATATAGAGAATAAGAATAATGGAGCCATGATCAGTTTGCCGAACAAAAATTATCGAATCATAGGCAATAGAGTGAACCCAGGTGTATGAACTGTGATGCTAAATTTCTCAAACCATGCCCGATGAGCTTGTTTAAGACCATATAATACCCGGCGAAGTTACATACCTTATTAGGAGGATGAAGGTATGATGTGCGAAAAATATATCAATATTTACCGCCCCTTTTACTTAATATTTTGTATAGTTTCTCGAGTTTTATGAATGTTTTGATATGTTTTAGTTTATTTTGTAGATAAAATAAAATCGGGACTTAATGGAATCAATCAAGACGAAATGTGGAACAAATAAGGGCAAAAACTGGACTTGACATTTTGATTTTGGAGATTGGAAACTTGAAATGGCGTTCTAACGAAGTATAATTTCGGAAATTCCAACTTTGCGCAATTGTTGTATTTTGGCCAAAACTTTTTACTCCGATATCGGATTGAGGTGATTAAAGTTCCAGATTAAAGAAGACTCAAAGATCGACAACTTTGAAGTTCATAATAATTTCAAATTCTGAAGTTTCCCGGACCGAAATGGATAAAATATCCGTAAGTGTGTTATGTGTAATTATTAAAGTCATTTTCAAAACAAAAACAATAATAATAAAATAAAAATGAAAATTGTCAAACTTCCACCAAACATGAAAGCATGTTTGTTGGAGGATTTTGTGCCATGTTTGGTGCCATGTTTGGTAGAGCAATTGGTGGATATTTACCCCCTATATGGTTGGTTTTACATTCCAGACATAGTTTCCGCCTATATGGTCGGTTTAGGTAATAATCTTGTTAACGCCTATATGGTCGGTTGGACTTAATTGAGAGAAATGGAATTTTTACCTTTATGGTCTGGTTAAATATAATTAATTAATCCATAAACATTGACAATAAGGGAGATTTCTAATTTTGAAATATTAAAAGTGGATCCTCTAACCCCCATCATTTTCTTTCATTATTGTAATTTTACTTTTATTTATCTTCAAGTTATTTTTTATGGTGTTTTGTTTATTTAAGTGTTTAGTAATCCTAGGTATGTGTTGTAACTAAATACATAATCTGGGGTTGTGATAAATTCCAATATCACCTGTTTATAAGGGGTTATTTTGTGTCTTGGGTAATATAAAAGTTTATTTATTAAGTCTTAAGCTTAATTCTTCTTGTTAACTGGCCATTAATAAGATTGATCTGGTAAACTTAAAATAAACTTGACGAAGAAATTTTAGGTTTCAGCCTTAGACTTAATAGCCCACGATCTCCCTTAGGATTAGATACCCCTTAATAGATTTCCGTCTAGATAGACATATACCTGTCGGGCGGGGGTAGCCACAATTGGAACTTAATCTTAATGAATTCAAGTAACTTGGTTGACATAGACATATGATTATTGGGTTATTTGGGTATTTGCACATGGCCATCGACAAAGGCTTTTGCATAATTTCATGTTACAGGTTAATAAACCGATATATTGCACAAACATGAGATAACCACTTCATCTTTAAAAAGATATTGGAAGGATTCACAACCCTAGATAGTTTAATAATATTGAATTTTCCTTTAATTTACATTCGTACTTTTTATTTACTTGTTTTAGTTTAAAATCACCATCCAATCAACAACCAATCTATTAGATACTCGTAAATATTTTGCATCATAAATTAATAGCTTAGGTATTAAGTCCTCGTGGGATCGATACATTTTATACTACTTGAGCGATACGTGCGCTTACGTAACGTGAGTGATTTCACAAATCAAGTTTTCGGCGCCGTTGCCGGGGACTTATTTATCTTTCACTATTAATTTTGGGGTTAGATACCTTTACCTATGTCTAATTTATTTTTACTTACTATTTTTTTTCATTTGTTTCAGGTTCTCAGACACTACATGAGAAGAACCAGAAGCTTTGAAATCCGTCCGTTTGACCCAGAGATCGAAAGAACCATCAGATAGTTGAGAAGGGAAAGGTGTGAAGGAAAATAATCAATCATGGAACCTGAACCTTTGGAGGTTGTACCCCCAATTCCCATTCGAGACAAAACTATTCTGGTGGTTGACGGCTTTATTTCATGCATTGTACTTCCTCTTTTACCAGCAAATGCGTGTGAGATCAAAACATGCATCCAGATGATACATCAATCAATTCAGTTTGGGGGGAATGCAACTGAAGATCCTAATGCCCACATCAGCAACTTCCTGGAAGTTTGCGACACATTCAATTACAACCGAGTAGCTGAAAAAGCAATGAGACTGTGTTTTTTTCCATATTCTTTGAAAGACGAAGCTAAGGCTTGGCTACATTCACTACCAGCAGGTTCCATCACAACTTGGAACACTCTAGCCACCAAATTCCTTACAAAGTACTTTTCCCCAGCCAGAACTGCAAAGCTGAGGAATGACATTACATCCTGTGTGCAATATGACTCAGAATCCCTCTGCGAAGCTTGGGAAAGATACAAGGATTTACTCAGAAAATGTCCTCACCATGAGATTGCAAAGTGTCTAAAAGTCCAAACCTTCTATAATGGACTTAATTGATTAATGAGAACCACAATTGATGCTATTGTTGGAGGAGCTTTAATGGTAAAAGGAGAAGATCATGCATGTGACTTAATTGAAGAAATGGCCAACAACAATTCCTTATGGCCAACAGAAAGGAGCATGATTCAACGAATCACAGGAATCCACGAAGTTGGAGCCAACACACAGCAATGAATGCCAAGTTGGAACATATGTGTAAATTCATGGAAACATTTAGCACGCAAGTTGTAAACATCTTTGGTGCCATAAGTTCACCAGATGGAGGAGCATAACAAACAAACCATATGATGAGACGGTGAACTATGTCGGCAATTTCAATAGACAGGGGAACAATCCATATTCCAACACCTACAACCTAGGTGTTGGACAATTATGACCCATAGCGTCACTATTTGTACAGATCATTGTGTTGTTGTACAAATTAACTATGTGACAAAGGAGATTGCACTCTTATCATTTGTGATTAGATCACCTAGATGTATAAATGATGAGAGGTCCCTATGATTTGTTCCTGGACAGAGAATGATATGAGACAGTATCAGTCCACGAAGGATAAATCATTAAATATCCCTAGTCAGAGTATTATCGAGATTGGACATCGATAAATACGTAAAAGACTAGTATTACACTTGTGCGCGTTTGTGAGAGCACAACGGCATAATTCTCATATATTTGGGTATAGGATACTCATGCAAATGTAATAGGAGGTTGTGTTTCACCGATGGTACGGGAAACAGCTTCACTCTGGATAAGACCCCACGGAATCCCATTGGTAGTATGACTGTGTGTCTATGGGATTCTGCAATCAGGGTAGGTGTATTTGGTCTTAACCTGAGACTTGCACCGCTAATGCATACGACAATTTATATACTTTGGTTGAGGTCGTCCAGGGCTTTAACAGGTTCTGTGTACGCCAATTCTGGGTATATCGAGAATCGTAGTGTGTTGGGTGTGATGTCAAGATGGAAGTGTCACTCCAGTCATTTGGAGATGATGGTCACGTAGGATACGGTACTAGTACTCTTAAATGCTGCAGCTATCAGGATAAAATGACAAGGTCAGGTTTATCCGATTATAGAGACTAGTCACCAGACATCCGACATGTGCTTCGTACGGGGCAGACACATTATTTCCAGCCCCAGGCCTAGCACGTGATCATCCGATGCTGGACAGAAATACGCAATACTACGGTATACTACGCCTGATACAGATCCTTTATTCCTGTAAGGATGTTTCCGGAGAATTGGGGAGGCATGGCGCTTTGCTAGAGGCCAACCTTGTCTTGTAATTCGGTATAAACGTAGTACGAGGTACTTACGTGTTCGGATAGTCCGACGACCGAATTTACTGCCAACATATCCGGGGATCTCATGGGTCGCTTCCCAAAGATTCACCGATGACGTATAACTCGCACTCTATATTAATCTGGGATTAATTAGAAGAGAGAGAAAATTAATCTGGGATTAATTGCGGAGATATTTTATCTGGGATAAAATATCATTTAAAGAGAGATAACGATTAATTTGGAATTAATCGAGAAATTAATATATTTGATATATTAAACGAAATTGGATTTCGAAGCGGAATTAAAATTAGATTTTAATTCGGGCGAGCGAATTAATTTAGAATTAATTTGTTAGCGACGTGAATAGTGACTTCGCTAGGCGTAATCATTTAATTACGACGCAACGGAAAATTCGTTAATTTAGAATTAGCGAACCCGAGCCCGAGATTATTTACGAGCGCATTCGCATTTCGAATTCGAGTGTTGCACGTCAAATCGCTAGTCGCATCAAGCGTCAATTCACTTGTCACTTTGAGTGATGTGACATGACAAGTTGATGGATTGAGTGATGTGGGTGGTTGGAGGCTTTAATGGTTTGACTTATTAAAGCCAAATTCACATGAAATGCATGTGAAATTCAAATGAGTGTATATATTACACAAATTTGGAACCAACAAATCTAATCTCTCTTTTCTTCACGCTCATTTCTTCTTTCTTCTTTTCTGGTTCTGTTATTACCGTGACTGTGGAGGAAGAAAAGGGAAGCAAGAGTTGGGTTTTTGTGGCAAAAACCGCAAGTGCTAGCACACTACGAGATATGCGAAGGTGATAGGGAAGCTCACCCATGAGCCGGGAACTGTTCGACGAAGCTTGGAGCTTGACGAAGGACCAAAAACGAAGTCAAAACAGTGAGCAAAAACTGCACTGCAGTTCACGCCAAACCATTGATTTTTTGAAGTTCCGTTGCTTGCCGTGTCGCTCAACCGATCGATGTAAGTATTCCGTAACTTCTTCGATGTGTATTCAAAATGTTTTCATGCTTATAATCGATCCGGGACCTAATTAGAAACTAACAATGGCATCAAGAGCCTAGGTTTGAGCATGAAAAGTTTAGGGCTTAAAATTTGGGTAATTTGTTTTCAAGCATGATTTTTTGAAATTGGATGAATGAGTATGCTTAAAACATGTTTAATTGAAAGTTGATTGGATCAATTTCATGAAAATTGATTTGGAATAATTTTCCCCAAAAACTTGATGTTGGCCGAATATTAGGGTTCATTTGGAATTCTTGGAATTTTTCATTTTGATTCATTGGATGAGTTGTAATGATGTTGGATGATGTAATTTGAGATTGAATTGGATTGAATTTTGAATTGAACAAAATCCCCAATACCTTATCTTGGCCGAATTCATATAGCCTTATAATGTCTTGGATTTTTTGATTTGTAATTCATTGGATGAGTTAGAATCAATTAGGATGATGATTTAATGTCGATTGTGAGTTTAATTGGATTGAAACCGAATCGGACAAAAATTATCCCTCCTTGGCCGAGACATGTTGAGCATGAATTGGGTTTGATTTTAATCAAAATATGTTGGACATGTTTTGTTGATGATTAGCATGATTAATTGTGTATATTGATGTTTTAGAAATGTTAATTTGGGTAATTAATTATGTGATACACTTTGGTAATTAAATTGGAAATTTAGAATTTGGTAATTTAATTACTTGGGCCTAATTTTGGAAATTGGACTTTATTGTTGTAAATGGGCTTATTGGGCTTTGTTGTACAAAGTTGGGTTTAGGCAAAATGGTTGGATCCAATTGGGCCCAAAACCGCCACCATAAAGCCCAAATACGACTTAATGGACTTTAAAGTTTAATTGGGCCTAATGGGCCAAAATTGATTTATGGGCTTATGGGGTAACTCCCGGATTGGACTTTGGTTTTCGGTTTGACCCGAGTGACCAAAAGTCCACGCCTCAAGAAATCAATTAAAAGCCCATTGGACTTTAATTAAATTGACGTTGGACGTTTATCGGGCTTTGAGACCCGTTGCGATTAAATTTGGAATTTAAGTCGTAAAAGTTCATTATTAAAGTGTAGTATTTAATTTGGAATTAAATAGCGAATTAGAATTGAATGCATATTAAATTGGATTTAATGATGTAGTTTAGTTTAATTCGAGAATTCGTACTTTGAGTACTTATTCGCAAAGACGAGTTTAACTCGCACAAAATCAAATCGTTGTTTGAACATTGGATGATCACTAATTATCAGATTAATTAATTTGATTAGATTGATTGATAACATGCTTGTGTGAATACATGATTGCGATGCATGAATAATGTATATCGGATGGATATTAGATGGGTGGGGCAATCTTGGAAATTGTAATAAATTTGATTTATTAATTGGACCTGCGTGTCCAGCCTTATTACCTCTCATTTCATTGTATTCTCTTCTCACCTATTCCCCTCAATGTAAATGAGGTTTCTTTAGAAGTGTAGTGTAACGGGTAGAAGCAGATTCTTGTGCTAGCGGGAGAGAGAAAGTGAGAGATTTGATATAGGATCAATTGTGTAAAGTATCAATTCGCATATCATTATTACTTTTCATATACGCTTTATTTGTGTTTTAAAATGCATGTTTAAGGGTATATGATGATGAGACCTTAACAAAGATAATAAATTGGTTGCCAATTAGCACACGAAAAACCCTCATTTATATCAAGCGTTTTTCCTTCCATTTAGTGATTCTCACTCAAGATCCGAGATAGCATTGGGTTGTTGGCCAAAGTCAAGCCCTTGTTTTGTCGAAGATGTGTTTGAATCACGAGAGCTTTGTTACATGTCAGTGTCTTGTCCAAGTTGTGGTTTGTTGGCCAAAGTCAAGACCACTTCTTGTCCATCGACATTGATTACGAAGCTTTCCATGGTCAATGGGTCGCGTTTGACTGGGATCACTAAGTTTGTTGTGCCAAAGCCAAGGCTTAGTTGATTCAGAGGAAAAATGTTAGGTAATACATTGGATGTATTGGCATATATTTGATATATGTTTCGGACTTGGATGTCCCCCTACCAGATCTAGGAATTGGATTGGATCCAATCGATCTTAGAGATCTACCTAGTTAATTATCATACAATTTGTTGGCCAAAGTCAAGATTGTGTGATATTTAACGGGATCCTAGCCCACTAGGAAACGCGGTTTCCCGAGTACTCGACAGAGGGTTAGAGGCTCGCCGAAAAATAGTGGGAGGCAAGAATTGAATTTGCAATATTCGTTCAATTACTTGCCATACGCGCTCAAACAAATATCAATTCGTCAAATAAATTAAATGTTAGTTGGACTAATATTTAAATTGTTGTTTTAATAAATAGTTGGACTATATCCAACAATTCATTTATAAGTGATTATATAATTGGATTATGATCAATATATTTGATTTAATTGAAATTATAGTTGATTAAATAGTTGGACTATTGTAATCATTATAATGAATAGTACCTAAATTATGATTAAATAGTTGGACGTTAAAAATCAAAATAACATTGAAAGATTGGACATTTAAATATAATCTTGGATTAAAATATTTAAATGGTTTAATTTTCAAATTGGGAATTAAATTTCAGGATGGTCCTGGAAAAAAAAATAATTAGTTGTTTTATTTGATAAAATAATATTATGCCTAAGCCCGTAGTTAAGCAAACAGTAGAGCATAATCTTTGGAAGATTATGTGATGATAACTTTAGTGCTTAATCCATTATACTTACCGCAGTAGACTCCTTAATTTCTGAATTAGAAATAAGAATTAGATTCTTAAAGTATGATGATGAAATTGAAGGATCTTCATAAATCTATATTTAGATTTTAGAAGTACTAAAATTGCAATAGTTAATTCTTGGAGAATTAATGACTAATCTCATGAAGATAAAGTCAAACTTTGCAATTAGGCAAGTAG
Source organism: Zanthoxylum bungeanum (assembly GCA_019454045.1). Lineage (NCBI taxonomy): Eukaryota > Viridiplantae > Streptophyta > Magnoliopsida > Sapindales > Rutaceae > Zanthoxylum > Zanthoxylum bungeanum. The sequence continues at coordinate 61,064 of SKCR01035515.1, forward strand.
CGCAAGGCGCACCTTATTTCGATATTCTAGAAACCCATGGCTTGGCCAAAAGCTTCTGGAATATGGAAAAGGGCAAAGGCAAAATCATTATAATCTTTTGGAAAGATAAAAGGACATATCCCAAGAAGGAATTGAAGACGAGCAAGGCTCTGACTTCAAATATGTTTGCCAACATTATGTTCACAACTAGTATTGAAATTAGATTTTAAATACTTAGTGTGGTACATATATATATATTGATGTTCAGAATCTGATTTGAACAGGATACTGACTTCAATTGAGATTTAATCTGCGATTTGGAAACGGGACGAAAGTCGCTGTTTTAACCGCAGATACCTAAGTTTAGGGACTACCTTCGGGTATGTACTTAAATTAGGAACTGTTATAATGTAACTAGTTTGACTAGATACATTATCTCTATATCAGTGTTTAACCTGTTGCGGGTGAACCTTTATATTCTAGAACACTAAAGTGTTTCATTATGATATTGAGATAAACACATTAGATGTGAATAACAGAATTTATATTTTGAATATAAATAAATCTCAAATATATAACATGACAAATAAATAGCTCAACTGAATTTGATCAGATGAAACTTAATTGTGGCATTGTTGTCTGGGACACAATAAACAAGACTCGTATATCCACACTTTTGAAGAGTGGGTACTCGGACTGTTTTGATTCCAATCAAATAAAGTCTACGAATCTAGTTTATTAGGCAAAGTGCCTATAACATATTTACTTGGTAAAAGTGTAAATGCCACCGATCTGTTAGCCCTAATTCATAGTGAAGTTAGTGGGCCCATGTCTAGCTAGGCTAAATGTGGATATGAATATTTCGTGACCTATACGGATGTGGCATCTCGTTATGGTTATGTGTTTCTTTTGAAGAACGCAAATCGGAAACTCTTATAGTTTCGACACGAAATAGACAAACAGATCGGTTACAGTATTAAATCGTCACGGTAAGACCGTAATGAAAATACTTAAGCAATAAGTTTCTACTATACTTGAAAGAGTAAAGTATTCTTTCAAAAGAGGACTCCTCCAGGAACACGTCAATTTGACGGTGTATCCGAACGGATAAACGAATTTTGTTGGACATGATAAGGTTAATCATGAGTAGCTCTGAGCTACCATTTCCTTCACAGGATAAGCATAAACAGTGCAGAACTTATTTAGAATAAGGTTCCATTATAATCTGTTTGACAGATTTCATATTGGATATGAACGGGAAAAAAACCGGGTCACATTCCTGATAATTTGGGGATGCTAGGCATGTTTGGATGATACCAAACTAAAACCCAAATTGGATAAGTGCCAATTGTAAGTTATCCTAGGGATACCATAAGTATTCTACTTATACAACTCACAAGAGAACAATTGGATTGTTGCTCACCATGCGGTTATTCTAAAGGAATACCGATATGCAGTGGTAAGTGGGAGGATAGTAAAACTCGATGAAAATCGGAGTAATACTATTCAAGGCATTGATTCCTAATGGAACACAAATAGTTCATCAATGATGAAACTTTTACCATTAATCTTCAAATACACAAGAACCGCATAGTCTAAGAGAGTCAGAAAACAACCTGGGGTATGGGTTTCTGATCTCACCTCGTAAAGATGTCAATCTTTTGAGGTATACCAACTGACTACGTATGAGGTAGTGATACAAGGTATCGACTCCCTGATAATGACAAAGTGTCATGAGTCCGAAATGGATTCCATGTATATCAACTATGTTTGGATACTAGTTGATGTACCGCAAGGCATTGTGCCTACTGGTACTGTATAAGTCTTCAAGGAAGACATACATGGATGGCATCATACTAACGTATAAAGCTAGGCTTTTACGGAAATGTATCGTTATCAACATTGTGTTGACTACGATTCAACCTTTAACCTGTTGCCACGGTAAATCCATTTGGATAATGCTTGCTAATGCTGCATGTTTCATTTATGAAATATGGCAGCTCAACGGGAAAATCGCTTTCCTGAAAAGGAAACCTGTTGGAGGATGTTTACAACATCCTGGCGATTTTGTCGTACCTTTACTAGCAAACAAGGTTTGCAGGTTATTCGATCCATGTTTGGATTGAAGCAAGCATAGGTTCTTAGAATTTTTGTTTTGATGTAATCATAAGGTTTATGATTTAATTCAAAACGAAATGATTCTTGTGTATATAAGAGGGTTAGTGGGAGCGCACTGATAGTGGCTGTCCTTTACAATAATGAAGATATATCATTTCTTGGAAATGATATTCCCAAAAATAACTATCGGTGAAAGCTTGGCTTTCGAGAAAACTCTCCGAGAAACTCGTACATTGAAAAATGTACGCGACCTGGTGTCTAATATGCTTTGAGCATATATAGTCACAAACAGGCCAATCCAAGTGATAGTCACTCGATTCTGGAGAATGAGAACTTGAAGTGACTGGGATCACTACTGCAAGTTTCCTAACCGATAAAAATGGTACTATACAGTTTGAATAACGGTACAGTGAGCTTGAAATCTTCCTTGCAAGATACTGTTACCGAATAAATAACAAATGCGGGTTATTACTGCAGCTGAGGCAGCAATAGAAGCCTTCTGGGTCGATAAAAATCTAATTAGATTAGATATAGTTCTCTTAGCAGCTGAGCTAGGCTTCAGCACATGCTAAAGAATTAATGGTCTCATCACCGATCTAGATAAATACTCTGGTAATCATCTGATTCGTTCGGATCATACATCGTGGCGATGTGATGATCGTATAAATCGCATCAGACAATAATCATGAAAATCCGCTGACGAAAAACCTTTTCTCAGCAATTTGAGCGAACCGTACATAGTTCGGGTGTTAGACACTCGAGTGACTGGCTATAGGCCAAGTGGGAGATTGTTGGACAATTATGACCCATAGCGTCACTATTTGTACAGATCATGTGTGTTGTTGTACAAATTAACTATGTGACAAAGGAGATTGCACTCTTATCATTTGTGATTAGATCACCTAGATGTATAAATGATGAGAGGTCCCTATGATTTGTTCCTGGACAGAGAATGATATGAGACAGTATCAGTCCACGAAGGATAAATCATTAAATATCCCTAGTCAGAGTATTATCGAGATTGGACATCGATAAATACGTAAAAGACTAGTATTACACTTGTGCGCGTTTGTGAGAGCACAACGGCATAGTTCTCATATATTTGGGTATAGGATACTCATGCAAGTGTAATAGGAGGTTGTGTTTCACCGATGGTACGGGAAACAGCTTCGCTCTGGATAAGACCCCGCGGAATCCCATTGGTAGTATGACTATGTGTCTATGGGAGTCTGCAATCAGGGTAGGTGTATTTGGTCTTAACCTGAGACTTGCACCGCTAATGCATACGACAATCTATATACTTTGGTTGAGGTCATCCAGGGCTTTAACAGGTTCTGTGTACGCCAATTCTGGGTATATCGAGAATCGTAGTGTGTTGGGTGTGATGTCAAGATGGAAGTGTCACTCCAGTCATTTGGAGATGATGGTCACGTAGGATACGGTACTAGTACTCTTAAATGCTGCAGCTATCAGGATAAAATGACAAGGTCAGGTTTATCCGATTATAGAGACTAGTCACCAGACATCCGACATGTGCTTCGTACGGGGCAGACACATTTCCAGCCCCAGGCCTAGCACGTGATCATCCGATGCTGGACAGAAATACGCAATACTACGGTATACTACGCCTGATACAGATCCTTTATTCCTGTAAGGATGTTTCCGGAGAATTGGGGAGGCATGGCGCTTTGCTAGAGGCCAACCTTGTCTTGTAATTCGGTATAAACGTAGTACGAGGTACTTACGTGTTCGGATAGTCCGACGACCGAATTTACTGCCAACATATCCGGGGATCTCATGGGTCGCTTCCCAAAGATTCACCGATGACGTATAACTCGCACTCTATATTAATCTGGGATTAATTAGAAGAGAGAGAAAATTAATCTGGGATTAATTGCGGAGATATTTTATCTGGGATAAAATATCATTTAAAGAGAGATAACGATTAATTTGGAATTAATCGAGAAATTAATATATTTGATATATTAAACGAAATTGGATTTCGAGCGGAATTAAAATTAGATTTTAATTCGGGCGAGCGAATTAATTTAGAATTAATTGTTAGCGACGTGAATAGTGACTTCGCTAGGCGTAATCATTTAATTACGACGCAACGGAAAATTCGTTAATTTAGAATTAGCGAACCCGAGCCCGAGATTATTTACGAGCGCATTCGCATTTCGAATTCGAGTGTTGCACGTCAAATCGCTAGTCGCATCAAGCGTCAATTCACTTGTCACTTTGAGTGATGTGACATGACAAGTTGATGGATTGAGTGATGTGGGTGGTTGGAGGCTTTAATGGTTTGACTTATTAAAGCCAAATTCACATGAAATGCATGTGAAATTCAAATGAGTGTATATATTACACAAATTTGGAACCAACAAATCTAATCTCTCTTTTCTTCACGCCATTTTCTTCTTTTCTGGTTCTGTTATTACCGTGACTGTGGAGGAAGAAAAGGGAAGCAAGAGTTGGGTTTTTGTGGCAAAAACCGCAAGTGCTAGCACACTACGAGATATGCGAAGGTGATAGGGAAGCTCACCCATGAGCCGGGAACTGTTCGACGAAGCTTGGAGCTTGACGAAGGACCAAAAACGAAGTCAAAACAGTGAGCAAAAACTGCACTGCAGTTCACGCCAAACCATTGATTTTTTGAAGTTCCGTTGCTTGCCGTGTCGCTCAACCGATCGATGTAAGTATTCCGTAACTTCTTCGATGTGTATTCGTAATATTTTCATGCTTATAATCGATCCGAGACCTAATTAGAAACTAACACTAGGGTGGAGGAATCATCCCAATTTCGCATGGAGCAACCCTTCAAGGCAAATGAACAATCCACCACCAGGATTCCAACAGCAAAACAAAAGCCAGAAGTATGAGAAAGAACCAGAAATAAAAGAATGGTTTGCATAGATTTTCAAAAAACAAGAAGCCAAATACGATGCTATGTTTCAAGCCCAAACAGTCTTTAACCAAAGCCAATCAGCATCTATAAAGGCACTGAAAAATCAAATAGGACAACAGGCTCATGCTCAGAGTTACAAACCGCAAGGTACCTTTCCTAGTAACACATAACCAAATCCAAGGAATATAGGGATTGAGCAATGTCATTCCATCACTTTGAAAAGCGGTAATGAGATCAACAAAAATATTAGAGTCAAGGCATCCACTGAGGAAGTTCCAAAAGAAAGCAGTGAAGCAGAACCACTGATGGAGGAAAAAGAAGCAAAAGCAAATGATCAAGAAAAAATCACTCCACCTCCACCTTTTCCACAACGTCTCCAGAAAAGTAAACTAGACAATTAGTTTGCTCGATTCTTGGAGATCTTCAAAAAGCTGCATATCAACATTCCATTTGCAGAAGCTTTGGAATAAATGCCCAGCTATGTCAAATTCATGAAATACATTCTGTCACGAAAGAGAAGATTGAGAGATTATGAGGCAGTAGCATTGATAGAAGAATGCAGTGCCATCATTCAGAGAAAGCTTCCCCCAAAGTTGAAAGATCCTGGCAGTTTCACCATCCCTTGCATCATAGGCGAACATTACTTCGGTAAGGCTTTGTGTGATTTAGGTGCCAACATTAACTTGATGCCTTTGTCTATTTACAGGAAATTGTAGATCGGAGAAGCAATGCCCACCTCAGTTACTCTGCAGCTTGCTGACAGATCGCTCATATTTCTGAAAGGTGCAGTGGAAGATGTATTGGTTAAAGTCGATAAATTCATTTTCCCTACAGATTTCATTATCCTTGACATGGAAGAAGACAAAGATGTACCTATCATCCTCGGGAGAGCATTCTTGGCTACATGTCAAACTATTATTGATGTAAAAAAAGGAGAACTAACCATGAAAATGCAGGACCAAGAAGTTACATTCAATGTTTTCAAAGCCATGAAATTCCCGAATGATGAAAAGGATGAGGAATGTTTCAGAATTGATGTTTTAGATAGTATCATCCAGGATACTGATGCAATGCAACTTTCCACGGATAAACTTGAAGCTTGTATCACCAACATGATTAACAGCGAGCTAGATGATGATATTCTGGAACGTATCAACTATCTTGACAGACCCTTTCGCTTCAAATCGACACCACATGTGGAAAGTTTGGAATTACCAAAAAATGAGCGAATCAAGCCTTCAATTGAAGAACCACCACAGCTGGAACTAAAGCTACTTTCGAGCCATCTCAGGTATGCATTTATAGGAAACTCTTCGGATTTACCTGTGATTATTTCTTCGTCGCTAACATTGGAGCAGGAAGATAAGTTGCTGAGAATGTTACGAGAACACAAGAAATTCATTGGCTAGACTGTAGCAGACATTCGAGGCATTAGTCCATCATTTTTCATGCACAAATTCTGATGAACGACGAGTACAAATCCACAGTGGAGCATCAACGGAGACTAAATCCAATCATGAAGGAGGTCATGAAAAAAGAAATTATCAAATGGTTGGATGCCGACATCTTCTACCCCATCTCTGACAGCACGTGGGTGAGTCCTATGCAATGTGTGCCAAAGAAATGAGGAATAATTGTAGTCCCAAATGAAAAGAACGAGCTGATTACAACAAGAACGGTGACTGGATGGAGAGTAGCATGGACTACAGGAAGCTGAACAAAGCAATAAGGAAAGATCATTTCCCGTTACCGTTCATTGACCAGATGCTAGATAGATTGGTGGGACATGAGTTCTATTATTTTCTGGATGGATACTCGAGGTACAATCAGATTGCGATCGTTCTAGAAGATCAGGATAAAACCACTTTTACATGTTTGTATGGTACTTTTGCTTTCCGCAGGATGCCATTTGGACTATGTAATGCTCCTGCTACATTTCAATGTTGCATGATGTCCATCTTCTCAGACATGCTGGAACAAAGTATGGAGGTTTTCATGGATGATTTTTCTGTCTTTGGAGACTCGTTCGACCACATCTTGCAAAATCTGGAAAATGTGTTACAAAGATGAAAAGATACCAACCTGGTACTCAACTGGGAGAAAGATGCCAAACCTAGATTGATCCGTTGGGTGATTCTGTTGAAAGAATTTGATGTGGAGATCCGAGACAGGAAAGGGATAGAAAATCAAGTGGCAGATCACTTATCGATGCTCGAGAATGGAGAAGTAGATGGGAATAAACTGACAATAAAAAAAACATTTCCAGATGAACATTCGTTTGCCAACAGTAGGATGTTCTCGGTATGCTGACTATGTAAACTACATAGTATCGAGAAATGGCTGTTGGAATAGACACATCAGTAACGAAAGAAGTTCTTCAAATAAGTCACGCACTATATCTGGGATGAGCTGTACTTGTTCAAACGATGTGCTGATCAATTACTGAGATGTTGTGCTCCACATGAAGAGGTCAATAATGTCTTGTAGCATTGTCATTCATCATTATACGGAGGATACTTCAGCGGGAATAAAACTGTAGCCAAAGTCCTATAATCAGGTTTGTTATGGCCCACTCTGTTTAAAGATGCTTACTTATTTGCTCTTCAATGTGACAAGTGCCAGAGAACGGGAAAAATTTCGAGGAGAAATGAAATACCTCTGTAAAATGTTCTGGAAGTGGAGATATTTGATGTATGGGGAATTCATTTTATGGGACCCTTTTGTTCCATCATTCAGAAACCTGTACATACTAGTTGTAGTAGACTACGTCTCCAAATGGGTTGAAGCAATAGCACTGCCATCAAATCATTCAAAAGTGGTGATAAAATTCCTTAAAAAGAATATTTTTACTCGCTTCGGAACACATCGGGCGATTATCAGTGATGGAGGCACACTTTTCTGCAATAGATATTTCGATGCACTCCTATCCAAATACAGAGTTACTAATAAAGTTTCCACTGCCTACCATCCGCAGTCAAACGGACAGGTTGAAGTTTCAAACAGGGAGATCAAAAGAATCTTGGAGAGAACCGTTGGATCAACAAGGAAGGATTGGTCTACAAAACTAGATGACGTACTATGGGTCTACCGGACAGCTTACAAGACACCCATTGGTATGTCCCCATATCGAATGGTGTTGGAAAAGCGTGCCATCTGCCAATGGAGCTTGAACACAAAGCGTACTGGGCATTGAAGAAGTTAAATCTTGATCCACAAGCAGCATGAGAGAAACGGCTCCACCAACTCAACGAATTGGAGGAATTTCATCTACATGCTCATGAGAATGCCAAATTATACAAAAAAAAGACCAAGAAATGGCATGATCGAAAAATAGTGCGCAAACAACTGGAACCAAGGCAGCAGGTGTTGTTATACAATTCAAGGTTGAAACTTTTCCCTGGAAAGCTGAAGTCAAGGTGGTCAGGTCTATTTGTGATTACTCAGGTTTTACCATATGGATCTATTGAATTACTTGATCCAAACACCAATGATACATTCAAAGTTAACAGCCAGCGTATCAAGCACTACTGGGGAGAATCATTTGAGCGACAAAAAGAAAGTGTCACACTTTCAGATGCAGCCTAACGTTCGGGCAGTCATGTCTAGCTGACGACGTTAAACTTAGCGCTAACAGGGAGGCTACCCATGAAAATTGTGTATATATTCAGATTTGGTGTGTTTTATTTTTTGTGTGTTTTATTTTTGTAGGTAAAGTCACATTTCATGATGGAAGACATTCTCGAAAATCTTCACAAATAATTTTCTTCTCACCCTCAAAACTCTGTAATTAAAGTCTACAAAGCTCACTTGGAACGAATGAGACTTATGATGATCAAAGGTATTCCTAATGACATTCGTTGGATTATTGAAGCACGAGTCCGATTGGCAGGTGAGTCCTCTGACTCTTTTATTTTATATTTTCCTGGTTTAGGAAGAAGCACATATGCTAAGAAAAGAATAGCTAAAAGACTAGTTGTTTGCTATAAATGTGCATGCATGACATGTAATACTCATTGTCGTTATTTAGGAATGGTGTCCAATAACCATGAAGATAAAATTAAATTCATTAGGGATGGCTTGAGTAAGGAGTCTTTGGATGATATATCATTGACTCTTGAGACGCATCCCAGTGGATATGTGCATCACGCAATTCACATGTTACATGCACAATTCCAAAAAGAAAGACAACATTTAAGTCTCGGGAATCTGACTCTAAAAGACTTTGTTTGCCAATTTATAAGAAAATTGGATAGGAAGCTTATCCTTCGCATAGACGTCATTCAAGCTGTTACTTCTTGTAAATATTATTATCTCTTTTTTATTTATCTAATAATTGTTATTTTTTTTGTTATTGTCTTTTATTTTCTCCGACAGGATCCAGACTTTTTGACTTTCACGATATATTTTACTGTTTAGCTAATAATTGTCATTTGGCAGGTACTAGTGCTATTATTACTCACCCTTTTTCAGGTTCTATAAATTCAACTCATCATTGCACTCTTGAAGGCATCCAGACTTGAGAAAAAAAATACATAAAAAAATGGAAGCAACTTCAAGAAGATGATTTGTAAACATTTGTGTGTTTTGCGGTACTAGTGCTGGTTCTAAACCAGAATTCATCGCGGCAACACAGGAATTGGGTCGAGTCATAGCTGAAAGGAATATGCACCTAGTATATGGTGATGGCAATCTTGGACTAATGGGGTACGTTTCAAAGGCCATACGGAAGGAGGTAGTCAAGTTCTGGGAATCATCTCAAAACCCTTGGCAGATTCGAATCTGATAGGACCATCAAACGGAGAGGAACTTATCGTGCCAGGTATGTCCGAACGACTTATGGAAATGATTAATCATGCTGATGCTTTTATTGCTTTGCCAGGTGGCTTAAGTACGATGGAGGAAATTTGTACAGTACTATCTTGGGCGAACCTGAACATACACCAGAAACCGATTGGACTGTTTAACGCTGATGGATTTTATGATTTTCTTTGTGTGTTTCTTGATGATTCCCAGATAAATGGGTTCGTATCAAAACCTGTAAAAGAAATCATATTCACTGCCAGAACTGCCAATGATTTAATTGACCAAATTTAAGCCTTTGAACCACAAATTGACCTTATTATTTCCTGTCTGATAATGATAATGGTAAGAAGCGTCGGATAAATCTGGATCTTAACCTTTAATTTTCTTTTTAGATGTAGAATTTCAGCTAACCAGGTATTGTTTCTAAACTCTTCTTCTACTTTTTAAGACATTGGGGACAATGTCTCATTTATATTTGGGGGAGGGGAATAGTTGACTAGTATCTTGTTTTTTTTTTCGATTTTTAGTCAAAAAATTCAAAAAAAAATATAAAAAATTTTAGAAAAAATTAAAAATATTTTGTGTTTTTGTGTTTTTAACTTGACTAATCAGGTGAAATTAGTGTGAGACGTATCTCAACCTATTTCGTAACAAGTTAATTTTTGTTTTTTTTTTTTTTTTTTTGAATTATTTAATTTGTGAATTCTCCATAATACTGACTAAATTGGATCTTCATATGCTCAGTTGACATGTGTTATCAACATGCATAGTAACATACGACCATGAGTTGTAAGTGAAAAATTTGTAATATTCAATGCTCTAGTTTAATTGTAGGAAGCATCTAAAAAAGTAATGAAAAAAAACACATATGAGATCCGAGTAATTAAGTACGTAGAGGTGTTTTAACACCTAGTGTCCTAAAGCCAACTAGCTTGGGAGTCACTGGCCCAAAGCTCGCTACATGGATTGAAGATGTTGTAAAAAAAATATCTGAAATCCGAGTAATTAAGTCTGTAATGGTGTCTTTACACCTAGTGCTCTAAAGCCAACTGGCTTGAGAGTCACTGACCCAAAGCTCGCTACATGGATTGAAGATGTTGTAAAAAAAAGATATCTAAAATCCTAGTAATTAAGTCTGTAAGGGTGTCTTAACACCTAGTGCCCTAAAGCCAACTGTCCTGGGAGTCACTGGCTTAGAGCTCGCTACATGGATTGAAGATGTTATAAATAAAAAAAAATCCATTGCCAAAAAAAAAAATGTGTGAATTCTGATATAACTTTAGGACAAAAATATTACTCTCTTTTCAACTACACTTATGAATATTATGGGCACAATGATTTGATTAATACCTTGTTGGTTGTGTATATGAAGAATGGTAAAAATAATTAGAGAATTTACTTATTTGGTAATTTAGAAAGAAAGAAAACAGCTATTAACTTGGATAAGATGTTTCACCTGTTTAGTCACTAACTTGTTTATTCTCTTTTCTCTTGTCTTTTTGCTTTTGTGTGCATTAGATTGACGTTTGTGGGTATCGTCACTGTAAGCCCTCACGAGACTACAACTCGTCCACTAGGGACACCTAGGGGTTTAAAGGCTTGTTGCATACGCTAAATGCAACTGTGATCCCTACGAAAGTGGCTTAGTTTAATTTTAATTGTTCATTGCATTTTATTTTGTTTTTTTTACTGAGGACTAGCAAAATGTTAGGTTTGGGGGTGTGATGAGCGGAAAATATATCAATATTTATCGCCCCTTTTACTTAATATTTTGTATAGTTTCTAGAGTTTTATGAACGTTTTGATGTGTTTTAGTTTATTTTGAAGATAAAATAAAATTGGGACTTTATGGAATCAATCAGGACGAAATGTGGAACAAATAAGGGCAAAAACTGGGCTTGACATTTTGATTTTGGAGATTGGAAACTTGAAATGGCGTTCTAATGAATTACATTTTCGGAAATTCCAACTTTACGCAATTGTCGTATTTAGGCCATAACGTTTTACTCCGTTATCGGATTGAGGTGATTCAAGTTTTAGATTAACGAACACTCAAAGATCTACAACGTTGAAGTTCATAATAATTTCAAATTCTGAAGTTTCCCTGACTAAAATTGATAAAACATCCGGAAGTGTGTTATGTGTAATTATTAAAGTCATTTTCAAAACAAAAAAAATAAAATAAATTGAAAATTGTCAAACTTCCACCAAACATACAAGCATGTTTGGTGGAGGATTTGGTGCCATGTTTGGTGCCATGTTTGGTGGAGCAATTGGTGGAGAAATTGGTGGAAGCCTTTAGATTTGCCTATAAATACCAAGCTAAACTTTGTAAATTTTTCATGCTTTCTTTGGAGGAATTTCTCCATGAAAACCTAAAGGAAAATGTCTTGTATATTTATTTAAGTTTTCTTGTATTTTCCTTTTATTTAATTAATAAAATTTTGTGTGTTTTCATTTACAGCATGAGCAGGTAACCTCATTCTGCTGAGGTGAAAAGGTGAGACTTTTAATATAATAAATTAGATTAATCTCCCTTATTTTAATTAAAATTTGGATTAATTAGTTACCGCCTATATGGCCGGTTTAGGTGACAACCTTATTTACCGCCTATATGGTTGGTTTTACATTCTAGACATAGTTTCCGCCGATATGGTCGGTTTAGGTAATAACCTTGTTACCGCTTATATGGTCGGTTGGACTTAATTGAGACAAGTGGAATTTTTGACTTTATGGTCTGGTTAAATATAATTAATTAATCGGTAAACATTGACAATAAGGACATTTCTAATTTTGAAATATTAAAAGTGGATCCTCTAACCCCAGCATTTTCTTTCATTATTGTAATTTTACTTTTATTTATCTTCAAGTTATTTTTTATGATGTTTTGTTTATTTAAGTGTTTATTAATCCTGGGCATGTGTTGTAACTAAATACATAATCTGGGGTTGTGATGAATTCCAATATCACCGATTTATAAGGGGTTATTTTGTGTCTTGGGTAATATAAAGGTTTATTTATTAAGTCTTAAGCTTAATGCTTCTTGTTAACTGGCCATTAATAAGATTGATCTGGTAAACTTAAAATAAACTTGACGGAGAAATTTTAGGTTTCAACCTTAGACTTAATAGCCCACGATCTCCCTTAAGGATTAGATACCCCTTAATAGATTTCCTTCCAGGATAGACATATACCTATCGGGCGGGGGTAGCCACAATTGGAACTTAATCTTAATGAATTAAGGTAACTTGGTTGACATAGACATATGATTAATTGGGTTATTTGTGTATTTGCATCTGACCATCGACAGAGGCTTTTGCATAATTCGTGTTCCAGGTTAATAAACTATATATTGCACAAACATAAGATAACCACTTCATCTTTAAAAAGATATTGGAATGATTCACAACCCTAGATAGTTTAATAATATTGAATTTTCCTTTAATTTGCATTAATACTATTTTATTTACTTGTTTTAGTTTAAAATCACCATCCAATCAACAACCAATCTATTAGATACTCGTAAACATTCAACGTCATAAATTAATAGCCTAGCTATTAAGTCCTCGTGGGATCGATATATTTTATACTACTTGAGCGATACATGCGCTTGCGTAACGTGAGTGATTTCAACGATCAGGGTAGCCAAGTGGAGGTTTCATATAAACCTATTCAGATATGTCACCATGAAGAAAGACATTATTCACATCCATCTGAAACAAAGTCCACTGTCGAGAGGGTGACAACAGCTAGGAGACTACGAAGACGAGCAACATGAGCAAAAATCTCTTCATAATCAATCTCATATTCTTGAGAAAATCCCTTAGCAATAAGATGAGTCTTATATCGTTCAATAGATCCATCAGATTTCGTCTTGATTTTGTATATTCATTTACACCCAATCAAAGATTTTGTCGGTGGAAGATCAACTAAGTCCCATGTATGGGATTTTTCAAGTGCCTGTAACTTTTCAACCATAGCTTGCTGCCAAACAGGGTTAGAACTAGCCTCAGAGTAAAAGTGAGGTTCATATTGAGTGAGAGTAGTAGAGAAACAATGGAAATCCCGAAGTTTGACAGGAATTTCTATCAAAGACGAAGAGAATGAGGATTACCTGAAGAAAACAAATGGGAGCTGGAGGTGGCAGTGATGGATCCGACAGGCGATGCAGACGGTGGGAGAGCAACTGTAGAAGGATCATTTGAGGGAGGTACATCAGAGTCATCATCAGGAAATAGATTAAGAGTATTATCTGTAAAGAGGATACGGGGTGAGGAATGGATAGATTGAAATTTGGAAACGGAGTAAAACATGTGATTTTCCCAAAAGGTGACATGACGAGAGATAGATGGGATCCCAACATCTATACCCTTTGTGTTCAATGCCATATCCAAGAAACAACATGACCATGCCCGAGGTTCTAATTTAGTGTGTTCATGAGGCTAAAGAAGAAAGAAACAAACACAACCAAAGACTTTAAAAATATTGTAATTGGGAGATGTACCATGGAGTTTTTCATAAGGGGATTGATTGGCTAGAACATGAGATGGAAAAACTGGGAGTTGGGGGGTTAGATTGTTTGAACGACCTAGTGAGTAGACTGTTTTAAACGAAAACTTATTTACTTATAAAACATTCATTTTCTATAATTGAAAATATTTCTGGAAAACTGATCCTTTCTAAAAACTCTTTCAAATCTCTTTTTCTGAAATATTTCTGGAAATCTTTTATGTCTGTAAAATTCTAAAATCCTAAAAAAAAACGGTTTCTCTTGAAAACTCTTTAATAAAACTTATCTTTCCTGAAAATCACATCTCTAAATCTTATCATTGAAAATCTATTTTTGAAAGTCGATCGCTGAAAAACCTATCTCTGAAAAACCTGATGCATGGGGGCGTTACGTATCATTGTCCCCCTATACGCCTAACTAGTGGTCTTGGGGTGTTATATATCGATGTCCCATAAGCCACTGAACTAGAGCCAGAAGTGATGATCTATGCTGCTACATGACCCTGAAACTAGGGTATATGGGCGTTACGTATCACCGTCCCTCTAGCCTTGAATCTAGGATCTGGGGGTTTTACGTATCGTCGTCCCCTCATGTTGGACAATATGACCCATAGCGTCACTATTTGTAAAAGACATTGTGGTTTTTGTACAAATTAACTATGTGACAATGGAAATTGCATTTTATCATTTTGTAATTTGATTACTTAAATATATAAATGATAAAAGTCATTATGATTAATTCTGGATTATTAGATATGAGACAATATCAATCCATAAAGGTTTAATCATTAAATATCCCTAGTCGTAGTATTATCGAGACTGGACATCGATAATGCGGAATAGACTAGTATTGCACTTGTGCGTGTTATGGAAGCGTAACATCATAGTTCTCATATATTTAAGTATTCGATACTTATGCAAGTGTGATAGGAGGTTGTGTTTACCGATGGTACGGAAGCATCTTCGCTCTGGATAGACCCCTCGGAATCCCATTGGTAGTATGACTATGTGTCTATGGGAATCCGCATCAGGGTAGGTGTATTTGGTCTTAACCTGAGACTTGCATCGCTAGTACTTGCGACAATCAATACGCTTTGGTTTTGGTCGTCCGGGACTTTAACAGGTTCCGTGTATGCCTCTTCTGGGTTTATTGAGAATCGTAGTGTATTGGGTGTGATGTCAAGACGGAAGTATCACTTCAGTCATATGGAGATGATGATCACGCAGGGATACAGAAATGGTACTCTAATGGGTTGCAAATATCGTGATAATATGACAAGGTCATGATTATCCAATTAAAGAGACTAGTTGCTTGTGATCCGATATATGCTTCGTACGGGGCAGACATTATTCCAACCTCAGGCCTTGCATGTGACATCCGATACTGGATCGTAATACGTAATACTACATATACTATGCCTGACATAGATTATATATTCCTTTAAGAATATTTCTGGAGAATTGGGTAGGCACGGTGCTTTGCTAGAAGCCAACCATATCTCGTAAATCGGTAAGAACGTAGTACGAGGTACTCATGTGTTCTGATAGTACGACGACCGGATTTACTGCCAACATATCCAGGGATCTCATGGGTCGCTTCCCGAAGATTCACCGATGACGTATGATTCGAACATAATTAATCTAGGATTAATTACGAAGATATTTTATCTAGGATAAAATACTATTTGAAGAGAGAGAAGATTAATTTGGAATTAATCGATAAAATAATATATTCGATATATTAAATGAAATTAGATTTTATAACGGAATTAAAATTAGATTTTAATTCGGGCGAACGAGTTAATTTAGAATTAATTCGCTAGCGACGTGAATAGTAATTTTACTAGGCATAATTATTTAATTAAATTTGATTTAATTACATCGCAACGGAAAATTCGTTAATTCGGAATTAGCGAACTCGAGCCCGAGATGTGTTGCGGGCCCACTCGTATTTTGAATCAAGTGGGGCCCACATGTCACATCACAAGTCACATCACTTGTCACTTTGTTCACTATATTGTGATGGAAGTTAGTGAAGACTTGTAAATTACTCAAGGTGATGACTTGATTGACATATACCAAATGTTGGATATTTGGTATATCATAGATTTTATTTTGAAAATTGAATAACAACAACTTCATCACTCTCTTTCTCCCTCACGGCATTGCTCCATTTTCTCTCTAAAATTTGGCTTGGCCGAATTCAAGAAGAAGAAGAAGAAAAATTGTGGTAATTTTTCTAAGTGCTAGCACACCAAAGGAATCATATCAAGGTGTTAGGGTAACCAATCCCTTGAGCTTGGAATCTCAATCACTTAAAGCTTGGAGCTTGGAGCTTGGAGATCTACTTCAAAGAGAAGCTTGGAGCATTTCAAAGAGGAAAAGGTCTTGTTATCAACGTATCATATATCCGATCAAAGTGAGTTTATTTCTGCTATTCTCCTTTATGTATTCACATTATTTCTTGCTTGAATTGATCTTGGGAACACCTTAGAAACCCAACACCCCAGTCATGCTATACATTTGCACATGTTATCCGTCAATTCCATAAGTTACAGCCTGAGGTGGGTTTTTCCCTCATGCCTCCAAAATCATAAAATCATGCTTCTTAAAACATTATCTTTCATGAAATAACTGTAATAAAATCGGCTAATGCCCTATATGGGTAAAAATAAGTCTTGACTTAAAACAATATAAATGAAAAGTCAACTTAAAAAAAAAAGTGTCCACTCACCAATCATCATGCATTACCCTTAGTCTTGAATGTTACTGGGTTACTTTTGTTCCTAGATGCAATTGGAAGGATTTCTGCGGAAAATGAATATGTCATGTATTCGAGTATAATTAGTATGTTTAAACTAAGAAATCATTCATAATCATAGATATAGTGTGAAGTTGTATGTTTGTATGAAATCCTTAGAGTGTCATCTAACATGTTATCATTGAACTGAAATGTCTAAACTGATATTTGAGAAATGGTCTCGCGTCGCGACGCCCACTGGGCAGGACTGAAACAGAGATGAATTTTTTGTTCTGCGTAGCGACGTCCATAAAAACATAACCGAGGCAGAGGGTATGCTTCGTTGTGCATCGCGATGCTAAGCTTTGAGCGTCGGGACTCTCACACGAGCAGAGCTGAAACAGAGGCCTTATCATTGTTACGTGTCGCGATGCTATCAAGTTGGTGTCGCGACGCTCGCCTATTTCCAGACCCCAACCTCAACTCTTCCATGTCTAGCTTACCCAAATGCACCTCCAACACCCTCACACTACAACTATACACAAACAATTCTTTAAACTTCAATATTCAAGCATGTTAAACCAACACTTCATCATCAATTTAACTCTTTAATCTCATAATTCTCGATGGAGTTGGTGCTTGGAGTGTCAATCCTAATTGTATATTTTATTATTTATTAATAAAATAACTACATTTTCATTTCATACCTTATTAATGGTATTGTCATTACGCGTATTAGATTGATGTATAGATATGCTAAAAATGACATTGACCTTGGAATAGTCTTGACACTAGGTGTAAACTATTCTTAAAGTAAATATTCTTAGTCGTTGGTTTTGGAATACGGTCGAATTACTATAACCTAGAAGACTAGCACATGTCGTATATTAGAATTGGAGTTCCAATGGTTTAACTCGATATATCATGAGTTTTGGAAACTCGTATAGACATATGGGTATTCAATGAAGCGAATATTGAATGACTCATAGGTGATTCCTAATAGTTGGAAGTACACACCACCGTCAATAGGAATCTCCTCGAGTCTAGTAGCATATGTAATCTTTTGACTATAGGATATCATTGATTTGTGTGAGATCCACTACACTTTGGTGCCATGTATGTCAGAAACCTTTCATGGTCTGGCCTCTCAATGTTCGTTGGGTGTGGATCGATGCACTCAGTAATCAAATTTGAATCAAGATATGATTCGAATGTGTACCATAAGGGGTTTAGGTATCCATGTGAGTAAAGTCACGATTCTTAAAGTTTTGGTACACATTCTTAAAGAATCGTGACTTTACTCACCTATGGTGGATCGTATCAGTTATGAAGAATCGTGGACATGTCGACATGAGATGTGCACCTCGGAAACTTGACGGTATATTCTATGTTTCCTAAGCACAACTCAGATAGCCTACGACGGAGGGATTATTAGACATATGTGATGACCACGACTTGTATAGTTCAGAAAGGTCATTCGTGTTCTTCGCGAATTCGAAGGTGGCCGAATTGTGTATATATTATCTAGGCTTATATGACGAACGTGTCTGAACTTAGAGAGTCTCAATATGAAGTGTACTTATTGAGCACTTGGGTAGCCGATTAATTTTGATAAACTATAATATTCGATATTATAATTAACAACTAAGATAATCAAGTGTTATTGGATAACATTAATTATTTACTTTGACCTAATTAAATTAATTGGATTAATTCAATAATTACACAAGTGCTTAATTGTAAAATCATAATTATCTCTACCATTTGAGGATATTATGGTAATTGTAAGTATGTAATAATAGGTGGTTTTGGCTTGATTTGATTAGATTAATCAAGGTGGCAAACATTTAACTAATCTATTTCCTAATCCTTGGCTTGATTTAATTGGATTTAATTAAAGTAGGAGACAATGGAGATTAGTCACACCCAATGTTTAAAAATACGGTGCGGCGCCTCGAGGCGGCCGGCCATTGAGGCGCGAGGCGGACCTCCTCGGGGCGGTGAGGCGGGCGCCTCGATCCGAAAATCGGAAAAATAATCTAAAATACATTCATTTATTCATAATTCATAGTTTGTTCAAAAAAACTATTGATAAGTAATCCAAAATACATTACTTCTTCATAATTCATAGTATGTTCAAAAAATTATTGATAACTAATCCCTAAATAAGCTATCATTAGTGTCTAGCGGCATGAAGCTTGGGTCAAAATCTATGTCATCATCAAATGGGTCATTATCCAAAGAACCTCCTTCACTTGTATTGTCTTCATCCACTAATTGTGGAGCATTCCCTTTCCCTAACAAATAACATAAAGTCGTATTATTTTTTAATTTGATTATATAAATTGCATTATTTGTACAAGATTAGCTTACTTGGTCTATGCTCATTTTTTGTGCAGGTGCTCTACTGCCACTCAGTTGTTCAATGGAACGACGACGTTTTGGAAGCCCAAAAAGTCGTCGTTTTATTTTTATAAATTTTTTTTAAAAAAAAAAAAAAACCCTCTGCTGGTGAGGCGGCCGCCTCACGAGCAGAGAGGCGGCCGCCTCAGAAAAACCTCATAAGGCGGCCGCCTCGAGGCGCCTTCGCCGCGAGGCGGCGAGGCGGCGCCTCGAGGCGGGCGCCTCAACCGTTTTTTTAAACACTGGTCACACCTAATTATACATATTTGGACAAATTAGATTAAATCCACTTAAAAGTTGATTACAACTTTTATTAATTAAAAATTGCCTAAGTTTTACTATAAATAGCAAGTTTTATGAAGTTTTAATTACAAGTACAAGTACAAGCAAATTCTTAGAGAAATTAACCTAAGTTAGAGAAGTGTTTAGAGAAGCTTGTGAGGTCTCTACAACATTTCATCTAGGAGAGATCAAGATTGGATCTTGAAGTGAAGTTTGCTAGCATTGGAAATCAAGGTTGGATCTTGAAGTCAAGCTTTCACACCTTGGAGGTTCTCCAACCATTTCTACAAAGGAGAAGTAGATTGGATCTTGCATCAAGCTTACTAAGGTAATGTTTTATCTTCTCATAAGCTATGTTCTTTTATGTATTCGATGCATGAACACGTAGCTTAATGTTGAAATAAGACTAATTAATTGTGTTATGATACTTTAAAAGTATAAACACAATATGTTTGTTATTAGGTCAAAATATTTATGTTAGACATACACATAAATTAGAGTTTAGAACTCTAAATTAAAGTTTAGAGCTATGACTACCATTCTAGAATCACTTGACCACTTTGGGTGACCTAAATTGTTCACGAGATATTTCTTATTGGGATTCTAATTTAGTTTGTGTATTGGATTCAAAATTTATGCAAGTGCGTATTTAGAATAAATTCATGTTTTTGTAAAAAAATTGATATTTTGAAAATTTTGATTTTTATTCTATAACATATGTTGAATTGGTTTTAATGTTAAAAATTAATTTTGGGTGTTTTCGAAAGTGTTTAGGAAAGATTAAAAGTTTTGGGTTAAAAACCCAAGTATGAGCTCTCGTTCCAGCTATCTGGAATGAGAGCTGATACTTAAGGGGAAAAAAAAGGGCAAATTCAGTTCAAAATGAACAGTACGCGCGTGTACTGTAGCGCACATGTACGTGCTACGCGCGTTGATTTTATTTTCGCTCGTTTTTTTAGTATCCGGACACCAATTCAGCCCCGGTTTTTTCCTATACACTCTTAATAGAATATAGTATTTCATTAAATTATTTAAAATTACACACATACGTGATATCCACTGGTTAGACCCATTTCTGCTGCGAAGGACATCGATCCGACCCTAGAGGTTCCACAACTGCCCCAACAATTCCAACTTAGCTCAATGCTTAGCATTAAAAAATTGGACAATTTCTTAATACAAAATTCATTTCCTAGTTTATTATCCACCTTAATGCAATCTCTAACATGCCAATCATACTAACATGACATCATATTATGAAAATACCATAACTTAAGTCTTGGGTCAAATTTCTTTACCTCAACTTATTTGATTTTCTTCATCCTCCAAGCCTTCTAAGCTTTTTACTTCTCTTCTTGGCTTATTGTAGGTTGCTTTGCATATGTTCTTTTTGGGTTTAAAAAGAAAATGGCACACTCTCTCTCTCCCTTTTTTCTTCTTTTTCTTCTATTCTCTTCTCTCCCACGATTTTCTTTCTTTCCATTTTCTAGTGATGCATGAATAGTAACCCTTATTTATACTAGTGACTGATTTGGCTAATTGGTAATGTTTTAATTTGAATAAAAATCATAATTTTGGAGAGAAATGTAGAATTTTCTAGATAGGTCTATAGGTACTATTCATCCGAATTTTTGAACTATATTTTTGACCTGTTTCTGATATGATTTTGAAACCCTGTTCAACACAAAAGTTATTGGTCTCAATCTTATCTTTCCGACGATATAAAGTTCATAAAAATCAGAGTTCATATGAAAGAATTACGACCCAAATACCATGGGCTGTCCAGATTTGAACATAAGTAACTTCCGTACCGGATCTGCAAGGGATTTGTCAAATGTCCAAAAAATAATTTTCATTAGCCCACACATACTTTCACATGATTATATATCAGGTATTATGTCATCCATAACTTAGTAGTCGTCGGAATTACAGGGGTGTTACATATTCTACAAAAACCAGACAAAGAATATATAGCATCATTAAATATCTTTAATCTATCTAAAATTTATCCTCACTTACTTCGTTGTTGAGGATTAAAATAACATCGCTAACATGTGAAACAATAAAAGAATAAAATAATTCACTATATGCATATGACTCATTAACAATTCATATGTTGAATTCCAATGGTTTTGAATATCTATTGGAAATTTCTGAGGCCTGCTATTGTGGACTTTGCAAAATTTATATCATTGTTCATTACTTGTGGATGTGACCATAAATAAGTTATGATATTTTTTATTGGACTAAAATGCTCATGTAATGTTCTTAACTCATCTTGTACACATAAATTTAAAACATGGCATACACATCTTATGTGAAAAATCTACCACTGAAAGCAGTTTGACAAACAATTTTTAAATTAGTTATGGAATGTAGTTTTTGCAGCTACATTGTCAAAAGAAATTGTAAATAATTTATTAATAAAATAATATTCTTCAAAAATGATTTTTTCATCAAAAATTCTAAATGTAATAATTATTTTTTATAAATTTCATCATCATCAATACAATCACATATAATGTCCATGTATGAATGCATATTCCAATGATCACTTCAAATATCACTACATATAGCAACACATCCTATAAAAATAGCAAAATATGTTTGTAACTCTTTTTTCCCTTTTTTATAAAGTTTATGAAATGTTCATGTTAAAGTAGTTCTTGCCTCTTGGAACATATTTTGCAGTAGAATTTAAAGTATTTTGACAATAATCAACAAAACCTACTTTTTCACCAAAGCTAAATAACAGGTGTTCGACAGAAATAAATTTTGCTAATTCTTCTCTATTTTTTTGTCAAAATAATGAATAGAGGAGCAGACTTAGCATACCAGGCTATTTGGGTTTGTGTCCGATCAAACTTATTTCATATGCGTGCTTATTTGTAATATATTCCATAGAGATCCATAACCGCTGAATGAATATTGTTTATTACAATAATTACATATATCGAGTACCTTGCATATGTTATTAGGATCTGTATCTTCTTGTAGTGTTTCTTGAAGATATCAGATTTTTTTTTGTCCATCAGTATCCTCTTGCACACTTTGATATTGACTTTCTCGGGAACGGTCAAAATTGGGCAGTGGTGTTGACATGTCGAAATCATCGATATCTTCATAATATTGTGTGTTGGTAACATGGGGCTCTTACCTTTATCAGTAGTATTTCTCCTTGGTCTTTAAGATTCTCCACTTGACCTTTTTTTTTAACAAGAAAATTGAAATTGAAAAAATAACAAAGAAGTTGAAATTAAAATTGAAATTGAGAATTATTTTGTAGGAGAATATGCAAAGATGAAATAGAATAAATTATTGGAAACTTGGAATGTGAAAAATGAACTGAACTGAGATATCAAGTAATTTATAGATATAGAAAAACAGAAAGAAAAAAAATGTATTGCAAATTTCCAACGGTCAAATTGAATTTGACCGTTGCAATTCCAACGGTTCCATGGATTCAGTTCGTCAGTTCGGTTCCGATTCAATTCTAGTGGTTTGGTTCCAGTTTAGTTCAAAATTCGGTTCGGAGATTTCGAAGAACCGGAATCGAACCGATTCTTCAGCAGTTCCGGTTTGATTCCGATCCGGTTTGCGATTCGGATGAGTGAAAACTTGCTTAGGGAAGGAAGCAAATATTGGGGATTATTAGGTAACACCCTTTGTGAATATTTTGGAGTAATGTTTTCTATATTAGTTCACAACTACCCATTGTGATGTTAGTGTAATAATAAAGTTATTCCAATATAATTTGAAGATCATTTAAAATAAGAATAAAATTACCTATATCGAATCATCTCGGAAGCTCGCAATATTGGAAATCATGTGTGCTATACTATCTTTTTTTTTTTTTTAATTCGCATCTACCCCTCTTTGATGTGGGGGTTGGTAATTATTCCAAGACATGAGATATACAGTTAATTATCTTTGTATTTTTTGTAATTTATTATGTTGGAATAGAGAGATTTTATTTTTTTGTTTTTGTTTTTGTTTTTAAAATTTTTTCCCTCCTAATGAAGAATGCAGAAAATGTTCCAAGGTACTTTTGCCCTTGGTAGAAGCCCATAACAGACTTGTGGGGCTTTTCGGGAAGAAACACAAATTGTAACCTTCTCCAATGGTTCAAAACTGTTCATTACAAAAATTGCGTCCTCACCACCATGAAGACACTCGCGGCTTCCAAATTCAGTCTAAAACCCACACTTGTTTCCCTGCTTCAAATCTCAAAATCAACATCACAAATCCTCCAAATTCAAGCCCAGCTCACTACCACCAACTTGATAACCGATCACTTTACATTAAGTCAATTACTCACGTCTCTAACGTCACCCAACACACTCAACATAGACCATGCAGAGCACTTATTCAACCAAATTCAACAACCAACACTTTCATGCACAACACCATGATCAGAGGCTGCACCCAAAGCTCAAACCCACAAAAGGCTTTTTTATTTACGTTAAAATGAAAAGAAAAGGGGTTGTAGCTGATGTTACTCGTACCCATTTGTGTTGAAGGCTTGTGGAGTGTTAATGGGGTTACCTGAGGGGAGAGAGATACATGGAGAGGTAGTGAAGACAGGTTTTTTGTGTGATGTGTTTGTGGTGAATGGTTTGATTGGAATGTATAGCAAATGCGGTCGAATTGGTTGTGCTACTTCTGTTTGATGGGTCTGAGTTAAAGATTTGGTGTCTTGGAATTTGATGTTGGGTGCGTTTGTGGAGATCGGGCAAATGGAGAAAGCGCGGAAGATGTTCGATGAAATGTCGGAGAAGAATGCAATTTCATGGTCTATTATGATTGATGGGTATAGGAAGGTTTGCTATTTGCTAGTAGATAAAAATTTTTTGTTATTTAATAAAGGTCTTGGAATTCGATGGATTAGGATTCAATGATAGAGCTTTCTATTGAGTTTTTTTTTTTTTTTTTTTTTTTTAAATTATGATTAGTAATTATTAAATAAATGTAATTAAATCTTAATCATGTATAAGCTCGGGATCCAAATTCAAATGGGATAATTTGATTGTATTAAACAATAACCAAAGAGAAAAAATGAAACAAGTACTAGCTGATTACCTATTGCAAAAAAGATGTTCTATATTATAGATCCTGCTTTCACTTGATTTATTAATATGTGTTTTTTTTTTTTTTTTTTTTTTTTTGCCTTTATGAATTTTTATAATTGTTTTGCTCTGCATTTTTGTTTTTCAGAAAAAGGGTGATATTTTTTCTGCTCGAGTTCTTTTTGACCTCTTGCCCATCAAAGATTGGTTGCTTGGAACTCTATGATTGATGGGTATGCTAAGATTGGAGATATGGTGGCTGCTCGACAATTGTTTAGTGAGATGCCTGAGAGAAAGGTGATTTCTTGGAGCATTATGATTGATGGCTATGCTCAACATGGAAATCCTAAGGAAGCCCTGTATCTTTTCAGGGAGATGCTTTGCCAAGGTGTGAGGCCTGATTGTGATCTCGGTTATGGGTGCAATATGTGCGTGTGCACAGATAGGGGCACTTGATCAAGGCAGATGGATACATATGTTCATGAAGAGAAGTAAAATCACAATGGACATGGTAGTTCAAACTGCTTTAATAGACATGTATATGAAATGCGGAAGTGTTGATGAGGCGCGTAGGATGTTCTACAGCATGACCAAGAAGAGTGTTGTTTCCTATAATGTGATGATTGCTGGTCTTGGCATGAATGGTATCGGAGAGGAAGCTCTAAAGTGCTTTGCTCAAATGGGGAGGGAGGGGATTCCAAAGGATGATCTGATCTCCTTGGTGTTATAATAGCGTGCAGTCATTCAGGCCTTGTAATGGAAGGATATCGCGTATTTAGCAGTATGAAGAGAGATTATGGCATTGAACCTAAGATTGAACACTACAGTTCTTTAGTAGATCTTCTTAGCCGCGTAGGTAATCTAGAACAGGCTCTAAATGTTATAGAATCTATGCCCATGAAACCTATTCAGCTCTCTGGGGAACTCTTTTGTTGGCATGTAGAAATCATCAAAATGTGAATCTGGCAGAAGTTGTACTGGAAAGGCTTGTGGAGCTGAAAGCAGATGGCTGTTGGGTATATGTTCTTCTGTCAAACATCTATGCTGATGCAGGAATGTGGGGGACGCGCTTATAAGAAAAATAATGAGAGACAGAAGTATGAAGAAGGAAACAGGAAGGAGTGTAATTGAGATAAATGGCGATATCAAAGAGTTTGTCAGTGGAGAAATATATGGCAATTGGAGTGAGGAATTAGACTTGGTTATCGGACGCTTTTGTAACGACAGGCGCCTAAAGAAGAATGTCATCAGCAAACTAACTCCATATGTTGAGAGTTCATAACTCATCCTTCACAGCAATTATTGACAAGCTCAGGTGTTATTAGGGGTGGCAACTTGGATAGATATTTTGGATATCCATTAATATTCGTTCAAAAAAAATCAATATTCGTAGGTTAATGGATGATGGATAGGTTGCGGATAAGTAATTAGATACCACAATAAATATTAGATGGTTGCAGTCTTGCAGATATCAGTATTGGATATCCGTCATCTGTCCAA
Source organism: Zanthoxylum bungeanum (assembly GCA_019454045.1). Classification (NCBI taxonomy): domain Eukaryota; kingdom Viridiplantae; phylum Streptophyta; class Magnoliopsida; order Sapindales; family Rutaceae; genus Zanthoxylum; species Zanthoxylum bungeanum. The sequence continues at coordinate 87,372 of SKCR01035515.1, forward strand.
TAATTAATGATGAAATTGTATAATTTACTTGTGTTGAAATTGATCTTCAAAATTATATTGAATTCCTGGTGTTATGTTATTATAGTCTTATATGTGATAATTGTATTGAAATTGATCTTCAAATCTGTGTTGAATACATTTGTATTGAATTGTTAAATTGATATTAAATGTATCAGTTGTATCAGATATCATATATTTGTTAGTATATTTTTAAGTTTTCTGATTTGCGGATTTAGACGAATACAGATATCCGCGTTGGTAGACAGATAAGAATACTGACCCCGAAAATTTTAATGGACATGGATAAATTGCAAATATAAAATTTCGGGTTTGCGAATGTAGATGCAGATATCTCAAAAAAAAAAATACATCTTATCATATCTGCCATTCTAAGCTGCTGCAGGGTCGAAATTGATTTGGGAAGAAAAAAATTTGCCCCACTCCGACAAGTCTCTGAACATTTCTCTGGCTTATGCACGTTATGCTAATACAAATGGTATTTTACTCTTGATTTGTGACTTGTTGGACTTCATCTTTGTCATTCGAAAACTTTTGGCTTTGAACGTTCAAGTGGAGTTACTCTATGATTGTACCTTTTTGGGTCTGGACAATAAAAATTTGGGACAGTCGAGATTTTACACGTTCTATTTAAATCCGGAAGAGGTGATTGGAGGCGGGGGATTTCCAACGATTCCAAAAAAAAAAAAAAACATAAATTTAATAGAAGGTGCAAAGTAAAGTAGTTACAGAGTTAATCTAATAATTTTTATTCATTTCACCTAATAATTATCTTTAATTTTCATCCGGAGTAAATTAGACTTTACTCATGTGAATATATTCTCCACGTGATGCTCATGTTTTAAAGAAGAATAGATCATGGAGAATATGACATTAAGGAGAATAGTCTTTAATTATTCATTCTTACAAAATATCAATTAAATAAGGAATCTAAGAATTACAAACCAAACACACTCTTAGTTACTCTCGGGCTGTTGTCTTAATAGCAAATTATGGATGATTTTAATTTTTTTTTTTGTTGTGATTTTAAAAAAATAGCAGTTAATTTGTTAAAAGAAAAAATTAAGATCAAGATCGAGACCGAGACCGGCAACCAGCTTCAACCAGAGGAGTGAGTAGGCAAACAGGCTTTGTTGGCAAAAAAAAAAAAAAAATTAATATTCAACGGTTATATCAATTTATCATATAATAATTTAATAATATTTATATACATATGTTAAAATATTAATAAATAATTAAATAAATAGTAATTAGATCTCGTATAAATCGATACAATTTATTTATTGATAGTATCATATCATCCATATATTGAGACATCTAACCATAACAAAATATTATAATAAAAAAGATTAGGACCCTTACCATTAGTTGTTTGTAAATTATAATAAAAAATTCAAGAACTATAAGCGGACTACCTAGTCCGCCGATGATAAGGGCTGACTCAACATACAATAGTGATATCAATGAATTACTCATCTGAACAAAATAAGTGCTACGAGTTTTTAAAATGAAATTCATATTAATAATGGATTAAAAAAAATATAAAACCTTTATATACTTAAAAATATAATTTATATACATTTAGAATACAATTTAAACAAAACTTTAAGACCACACCGGCTGACTATATCGTTTGTTCCAGTTCCCAAGGCCAAAGCCATCTCTGCCAGCTCTTCCAATATATTTCCTTCAACGTTTCATTATTACCTTAACCCTTGTTTACTCTCCGTTATTTATGATGATTAATCTCACTTTAGCACGTTATGTGAACTCTCTCTCTCTCTCTTACAAGCTGCAAAACAATGGTAGTTGAAGAAACAGACAAAGCTACAAATGCACTTTTTTTTTTTTTTTTTTTGGAAATTCTCGCTGTTAAATTATCGTTTTCGAATTTAAACGGAACAGATTCTTATAAAAAAAAAAAGTAATTTCGGAATTCGAACTCAGAATTTTAAAATCAGATGTTGAATCTTACACCACCAAACTACACCCCTCTCTGCTAAACCGAAAATATATTATTATGTGCGGGTGTATATGTCATCTCTCTCACAGCAGGCGGACCTCATAACTATGTAGGGCCCGCCTGCTGTAAGAGAGATGACATATAGACCCGACACGTGATATACCACCTTCTCCTAAACACCAACCTGAAAAAAGAAATTTAAAAAAACAAAAACAAAATTTAGTACCCAAACTTAACAAACAAAACCCATCTATGTATCCATCTATCTCCCCGGAAAACAAAAGCAAAAACAAAACACAACAGAACAGAACAGAACAGAACCCACATTTCAGATTCAGTTCAGAGAATCTGGAAAAATAAAAATAAAAATGTGTTATGTGGGGAAAGCAACAAAGATCTTCATGTTCATAGTTACTGTGTTGGTGGTTCTGGGTCTTGTTTTTGGATTTGGGCATCTGCGTCATATCATCCTAAAATCTCATAAATGCTCCGGTGACTCTTGCCATTCACCACCCATTCTCTACCCAAATCCCAACCCCGGTTCGAACCCTTACACCGGCTCCAGCCAACCGGAACTACCTAGCCCTCAATCTCCAAATCCCAGCTCAAACACACCTACCCCAACTCCTCCGCCTCAGCCGCCTCAGCAGCAGGATTTTACGATCGGAGCGCCGCCGCCGATCAGTCCATAAATCTGTTCATGTTGGTGAGTCCAGGTCCGGCGAATGGTTAGGATGCAAGTAAGAGGTGGCCCAGGGACACACTAGACCCCAAAATTTATCCGAATCCAGGAAAAATTAATTTTTTATTTTTAAAAATTCGCTTAAATTTTATAAAACTCAAGACGACTTGCTGCTTAGTTGGGGTTCAGTTGAATCGTTGATTATTTGTTTATGTCATTGTTTTATTTTGGTTTTTTATTTTAATATTAATTTGGATGAGATTTGTATAGAAGATGGAGTAGATTTTTACTTTTGTGTATACATTTTGTTTTTTATAGGCTCATGTGGTTGTTTTTACGATAACCAGTCTACAAATTTTCCTAAAATAAATTTTTAATGAATATAATTAGGACACTTCTTAGCATGATAGTGTA
>SKCR01035516.1:0-131760 GCA_019454045.1 Zanthoxylum bungeanum
ATAATTATAATTGACCAAAAATGCCCTAAAGCATGTGTTATCGTTTAACTGTTTAAACGATTTGAATTAACTCACTTAATCCGATGAATTATTATGAATAATATGTATTATTCATTGCCCAAGTGCTCAACGAGTACACTTCATATTGTGAGACTCTTTAAGTTTAGGTTTATCCATCACGAAATCCAATTTCGTGTCCATAATTCACCCACTCATGAATTATGACGACCACGGATAATCTCGCTAAACTATGCAAGTCGAGGTCATTGCATACATATAATCCCTCCGTCACAGGCTATCCATATTATACCTGAGATATAGATAAGAACGTCAAATCCGTTCGGTATAATATAGTCGACTTTCAATTTACAATCTCTAAATAACATTCGGAACTGATTTCCGAAGTTATACCACGGCCATGGATTTATTATATCGCAAACACGTGTAGGATGTCTATGCCCTGTACACAGGACTGACAGATTCTATCTTGATACGCAATGGATATCATGAGCATCAGTCCACACCCAACGAACATACGGAAGTCTGATCTAAATAGATCAATGACGTGACTACCATAAAAGTTTGGAGGATAACTCATATATCCACTATGATATCTCAAGTCGAAGGACCACTATGCTCGCTCAACTCGAGAAGATTCCTATTGACTTTGGTGTACCATCTATTAGGAAATCTTCAGTGAGTCGTTCAGTGTTTATCAAATAAACACCTACATGTCTATACGAGTCTCTCGAGACTCATGATTCACTGGGATAAACCATTGGACCAAGTCACGATATACGACATGTACTGGTCTCAACGGATTTTGCTAACCGACCCGTGTTAGTAAATCTTGACCAGAAACTTTATTTAAGGATATACAACTTATAGTGACGCTTCCCAATGTCAATTACAAACTATGTTGTAACTGCGCACTACGTTGTAAATCCTAGGGTCTTTGTCTAATATACATGTATCACTAAATCAGATTTAGTTCAATCTAATCATAATTAGATATCTAATCGTAATTAGATCGAATATATGTATAAAAGACAATAGGTGTTACCATTAAATGAGTAATATTATGGAAAAATAAATTGTTCGTATTTATGAATCGGATATAAATACGATCCAGATTGGCATTCTGAGCACCAACCCTAACAGACCCGACCTAGAGAAGAAGTGCTGAATTTGGGTTTATCTGAGGATTTGCGGAAATCGACCCGAGGGGGTCCATGCTAGCAACCCGACCTGGTTCAAGAACTTAGAGGAAGCTTTGACAAGTATCATATGCATCGGCATGCCGACTCGAGGAACGAATATGAGATCACAAGTCGACATGTATGGGACGTATGCCCTAATTGGAAGTTTGGGCCTCCAGAACGCTGATGTGACGGGAGTTGGTCATCAGTTCTCCTTGGGAAAAGACCATGTCAGACGAAACAATATCAGAGCAGTGGTGTTGCAGGTTATCACACCAACAAAGCGTGTAACAGTGACTAAAATACTAGAATGATGAGTTTTTGCTGACAAATATGGTTAAGTCAAGTGTCAGTACGACTGTTTATTGATTGGTTGAGGAAAAAAAGCATATGTCAATGATAACAGAGTGACATGAGCTGACGTCATGGACGATGGAATAGTAGATTTGAGAGGCTATATAAAGAGGTTGTAATCTCAGATTATAGAATTAGCTAATTCGGTCTCTCACAACTTTCTAGAGAAACTGAGAATTGAAAAGGTTAGTGATAGAGAGAGAAAAATGATCGGTTGTTCGACCACTTACGGGAATTGTAACGAGTTAGTGCAAGACTCGAGGAGTTGTAAACTCTGTAAGTTCATTTCATCACTTGTAGCTCAGGTCGGTCTTGACCCCGAACAAGTAATAAACTACATCTTTTTTTTTCCCATAGTCGAATGTTGAAGTCACTCTCAACCAAGTCACATACACTCTGTGTTTTCTTGTTGGTTTACTAAATTTACTTTTGATTCTCTACTAACCAAATAAATTCACTACTGATGGATAGGGGTGGGCATCGGATCGGATCCGATTCGATCCGATTAACAAATCCGATCGAATCGAGTTGGTCCGGTTCGACGAATTTCGGATCGGATTTTATCCGATCCGATCGAAATTATTATTTTTTATTTAATATGCAAAACGACGTCGTTACATATTAAATAAAAAAAAATTGAATTATTTCGGATCGGATTTTATCCGATCCGATCCGCTAGATTTTTTTGACTCAAACCCACCGAATTCGGATCGGATCAGACCAATCCGATCCGAAATAGGATGATTTCAGATCGATTCGGTCCGATTCGATTCGATTCGAATTCGGATCGAACCAATCCAATCCGATAATTATCGGATCGGATCGAGTTCGATAAGATGATTCGATCCGAACGAACCAAACAGCCCTGGGCATTTCGGATCGGATCAGATTCGGATTTGGTCCGATCCGATCCGAATCCGATAATGCCCACCCCTACTGATGGAGATTTATTTAAGGAGCTACTTTCTCGTATTACCTTTCGAACGAGAAACAACCATCAACAGAGATTATTTTGATTTATTCACATAAAAAAATATAATATATATTATAAAAATCAAATTTTGTAATTAAATATAATTAAGTCGTATACAATTACGAGGACACCCACACATCCAAGAGGGCACATTTGTAATTTTTCATAATTTAATAATTAATGGTAAAACATTTGCTTCACAGATTGATTTAAATTATTTAAATATTAATGTACAAAATGAAAGTGTGGTAGTGGCAGATTTGAAATATAGAGTGTGAATTAAAAAGCCAAAAAAAAAAAAAATAAATTAAATTTAAATAAAGCTGACCTGGATCGCATTTAATGGAGCACTTACGCTCACACCGCTGCATAAGCCTCGCTGCATATTTTTTTTTTTAAAATTAAAATTAAAATTAAAAAGTTGTCAAATAATAATAATAATAATAATAATAATCAAAAGCTAAAATATGGAATTAACATACTGTTACGCTGAACACATCCAGTGGAGCAAGCGTCGTAGCAATCTGCAGCTGAAGACTCGGCAACGCTCGCCATATCACCTGAAATTACTAAAATAACCATCATAGCTACTATTATTTTCTTCATCATCATCATCATCATCTTGTTTCCTTTCTGTTTTTGTTTTTTTCTTTTGCCTAGTGCTTTTGTGGTTGAGGAATGGGATGGGATGAGCTTTTTTATTTATAGAGGTTTTATTAGACAAAATGCCCCTCACTTTGTGCCGAATTACGGATGTGCCATGCAGTTAAAGCCACCGGGCACGTGATGCGCACTTGCATTCGGTTCCCTTATACTAGACAGCCACCCCCACTAGTGGTGTTTTCAAGTTAATGAGAAGTGATCATCAGCTTGATGTCAACAAGAAGGATGATGGCTTCTTAAAAGCTCCATGAAGAGTTTTGTATCCAACAATGACATTTCTCTCATAGTAGAAAACTGCAAGGCCATGTTCTTTGCTGGGCATGAAACTACTGCAACTGCGGCAGCTTTTGCCCTACTGCTGTTAGCTTATCATCAGGAGTGGCAGAAGCAAGTTCGCGATGAGGTGATTGCAGCCTACGCAGGCCAAATCCCTACTGTAGATGTGCTCCAGAAAATGAAAAAGGTACCTTTTTTTCTAAATGGTTTTGTTTCGTGTTTTATGAAGAGTAGATCACAAATATTTGTGTTTGTGTGCACATTGACATGCAGTTAACTATGGTGATTTACGAGACACTGCATCTATATCCTGCTGCGCCAATCATGACTAGAGTCTAGAGAAACTAGCCAAGACATGAAGTTTGGAAATTTTGTAATTCCAAAAGGTGTTACTCTCTGGCTTGAGGTGACAAAATTGCATCATGATCCTGCAAACTGGGGTGGAAATGCAGGTGAGTTTCACCCAGAAAAGTTTGCAAATGGCATCTCAAGTGCATGCAAGCTACCCCATCTATATATGCCATTTGGTATGGGAATTCGAACACATGTTGGCCAAAATTTTGCCATGGTAGAACTAAAGATCATTATGTCACTCGTACTGTCCAAGTTTACCTTCTCTCTGGCTCCGAATTATCAGCATCGCATAGCTGACAAAGTCGTCTCTGCAACTGAAAATGGTGTGCATCTCCAAATGGAAAGGATTTGATTTTAGATCTCAAAGAAAGATGCCTGATTTCTGTGTTGTCACTTGTGGCATACCATACGAGCACTGATGGTGCTCATGAATCTCAATGAATCATATAGACGTTGATCCTTGTATTGGGAAAAAAGGACTGGCAAGTGAAAGTGTAACAATTGGGAATCATTGTCGGCCAGACAGGCCGCTGAAACTTAAAATTTGACTAAAAATTAGGACATCAATCTAATACTATATTTGTGTTTATTTTGTCAAAAATTTGCCTCTAAGATTAGTCCAATTGTCCAAATATGGAGCCTTCAACAAAAAAAAACCTAGTGTACTTTTTTGACCAACATTAGTAGGAATCACACTTTAAGAACTCACCCCAAAACTCGCCTAGAATCCCAAAACTCAAGGCCGTAACGGATTTGGATCCTTACCATAAATGCTCAAAATTGGTTTGAAGCAACAAAATTGACTTGATTACCACATTGATTGCTACAATTTTGACCTTAAAACATGGAAAATATCAACTGCTTCACTATTGCATGCAAATTCCAACAACTTAAACTGTCAGTTGCTACATACTAATACATTATGAAAATTTCTCACCGTAACAAGAGAAAAGAAGAAAAGGATAAAAAAAAAAAAAAAAAAAAAAAGAAGAAGAAGAAGGAAGCCGAAGCAAGAAGAAAACGTTTCCTATACTTTCGACACTTTTGATCCAGTGGGCAAGAAGGGTTCCCACCATCCAAATTCATACTTCGGATAAGGTGCCACCCACTTCTCTGGCTTCTCAAACTCGAGATTGGCAGGATTAGAGGCTAAAGCTTCTTCTACACTGCCCGATTCATAGCTTCCTGATAAAACTCGGTCCAGCCTCAATTTCATAAACCTGATAAGACACATGATCAGTAACAGCAATGTAATGCTGGGAAACATAGTACGAATCATAACTCAAATAATTATGCATTATTAATGAAGGCAACTGAGTTTTTTCGATTAATAAAATAAAAGCAATGGGAAGATATGCCTATGAATTCTATAATGGCTGTTGCCGTCAACTGACTTAAAAGAACATTAGACTTTATGGAAATTCAGGCTAGCTTTGAGATCTTTTTTATTCCAAAAGAGTATCCTTCCATTTTAATTTAATTGGTCTCACGCAGTTTGACTTTTGGAAGCAATTCCTAGCCAACTTAATTCCTAGCCTTCTTAGCTGGTGATTCCGAACAGACCCTCTACCAGGGATAAGGAATTAAAGAAAGGCTATTCTGGTAAAGTTTTACATAGTTTTCTCAAAGCGCCACTGAGAGCAGAGATCATATCTTCTGTGACTTATAAATTTGGGATACCTTAAAGTTGATCGGTAACAATCCACAAGCAGCAGGGCACTGTGAATTGAATTTGATTGGATAACAAATAAGAGCAAATACGAGTTTTGCAGCAGAGCTTTTAAACCTTGTGTAAGTACTCAAGCTTATTATCTCTTGATTGAGAGGACTTCATGTTTGTATGTGCTATTTTTAAAATAGAGGAGCACATTTGTGTCCAGTGTATCTGATGACAAGTTCATCGCTGCTAGTTTTCAAGACTATGAGATGACCACAGAATTTCATTCTCCCCCGAAGATTTTGGGGGTATGACGTATTTTTGGTGGTGAATTAATCTGATTTACTATGATAGTATCCTAGGGATTTCTCTTATATCCTTTTTTTTTAAATCTAAAGACAAAAAAATTAACAGACTCAAGAGAAGGACTAAGCACACACATCCATTACATGAATGTGGTATCTGTTGCATCCCCAGACATTCAACAATAAGAGGGTACTCATGGGTATGATAAGTGTGAGAATGCTCCAATCACCAACACAATTAGAATTCCTTTTGGCAGAGGGAAGAGTTAGAAGTAAAAAAACTCAATAACGAAGAACTGTCAGATGGTGCATGCCAGGTCTGGTTTTTCATAAAGCAAGAAAGGTTTCTGACTGTCTCTATCTCTTCTCCTATATATTTTAATTCCAGAATGTGCAATAAGCTTGAGATTTAAAATAATGGAGAAGGGCACGTAACTATCCTTAACTTGAAATCCTCTTGCAGGTTGACACTTGTACAGCAAATTCACTGATATCTCTAGGGGTTATATTCTTAAAGTCTTTGCAAGCACCTAAATAACTTTCCAAAGATGAGACTTATTTATTGCATAATACTGATGCAATTTTAAGCCTTAGTAAGGGATCATTAAATTACAACATAAAGAAAGCAGGAATAAGACAAGAAAGTAAGAAATTGTTAATCAAATAGAACGTTTTTGAGTAAATTTCTTACGTAATCCAGGGACCATTAGTTGAAACCAGAGCAACAGCAGGTCTGCCTAATCTCTTAGTAATGTCAGGGAACTTATCCAAGAACTTGGGCTCAATCACAAGCCAAAAGTCCCGCTCTTTATTACGCTCTTCATAGTTCCGTAGGCGCTCAAACAAGAGCTCCTGGAAGTGCTCTTCTTCATCCAGCATGAACTTTGCATTCGCAACAACGAAATAGTACTTGTTTGCTTGCTGCAACAACAACAACAACAGCAAATTGATATACTGAGAAATGAATCACATGTTCATATGTTCAATATGTCACATTATTAAATGTCAAGGGCGGCTTTGAGCTGTCCTAAATTTTGAGGCCATAAGCGAGTTTCCAAAATGGGATATACATTAAAAATTGAAATATCTCTATATTTAGGCCATAAATTCAGTCCTGAGCGCAGCTAACCGCCTGTGTGAACTGTTTCCAAGGCCGCCTTGGAACATGACATCCACCACCTCAACTAGTATAGTATCCATGTAAGCATGTTTCTAAAATGAGGTATACATTTAAAATTGAAGTTTCCCTAGATTTTTAGGGCACAGCCAACCGCCGGTGTCGACTGTTCCCTAGGTGGCATCCAGTTCCTCAACCACTATAGTATCCATGTATATCTCAACTGAAAATATCAGTGATTCTGATTCAATTATATGAAAAATAATAACAATAATAGTTGAATAATAAAGGGGAAAGGAACCTCGTCAGGAGGAGTAGAGGATGAACTGATATCGTTTGAGTCAACAGAAGCCACGGCTGTTTTGAAGCTTCTGCTGCATCCCTTCAAGTTTGAATTAGCAGACACAAAACCCAATGGCAATGTACGAGTGCTTGGAAATGGTAAAGCTAATGCTCTGCCATTAGAGCCATATTGTGTAGAAATGGGCACGCTGGTATTTACAATTAGAGCTGCTGATCCCAACATTTTAGCTTCTTCTACTTCTGCTTCTTGTGTACAGTTAAAAGATCAAACGGATACTTTTTCTCCAGGCCAAGGAAGAAGAAAGAAAAGGCCACTTGCCAATAGAAGACAAGCCTTATCATGTTAGTTATCTACAACGGTAAATTACCATTTAGTCCTATAATTTTAGTTAAATATCTATTTAATTCTTATATTTTTTAATAATACTTTAAGACACCCATATAATTAGGCATGTTTTCTGCTACAATATATTCTTTGGATTTCTTTTTAACTTTGTTATTTAGCATTCGATTTTTACCGTTTTAATTCGATATTGATTTTTAGGCGATTTTGATAGATTAATCAGTCGATTTTTTATTTTCGATTTTTCAAAAATTATCAGATTTCATTTTTTAATTTATTTTTAGTTTTTCAATATTTTATAGATTTTTGATTGATGATTTTGTGTGCAAAAAAAAGAAGATTATATTAGATTGATGTTAAAGAGTGAGTATATCTTCAATTTAAAAGACTCTTAGATTACTTGGTATTTTTCATTATATATATATTATTTTTAGTGATTTTTAGACGATATTGAGAGATGCGTTATATATTTTTTATTATCAATCATATAAAATGTCAATTTTACCTTCCCCGATTGATTTCCGATTAATTTGTGATTATTTCTCATTAATTGAGTAATTTGCTATCATTTCCGATTAAATTACCCAGTTATTTTTCTATTAATTATTTTTAGCGTAAGATTCACTAATACATAAACGTACAAATCACAAGTTACCTTTTTCTACATCTATAATGAATTAAGGTGCGCAAACCCAACTCAACCCAACTTAATGAATTTGATCCAACCCAACACAATCCCATCAAATCTATATGGTTTGAGTATGGATGACAAAAATGCTAACGGGAATAGGCTTGATACATTTGGAATATGTACATGTAAAATTTTATATATCCGTTGGTCGAACTAGTATGATATAAGTATTGGCATTTTCGTATTAATAAAGATAAAATTCTTATGGGAACGATGCCCGAAATGTTAGGGTTGGGTAAGGTAAAGTTTCATACTCGTTGATTGAACAAACTTGTATGAATTTGACGTTCTCCCATTCGCGAGACCACCACCCCATAGCATGTTGCTGCTAAAAGCATAACCTTGTATTTCTTCTAGAGAATCTCTTAATTATTGCAGAGCAACTAGAATGAGATTCTTTAACCAGAAAGTATTTAGTTTAAATGTGGGATACCTATCCAAAAGTTCTCAATCATGTATGTGGAATCATCAAAGATTTGACCCTTTCGAACTTTGTCTCTAACTCACTATAGGTTGCGGAAATAAAGATAAGATATGTATGAACGAGATATCCAACAATAATAAGGAAAATGATTGAATATAAGAACTCATATCATACCCAATCTGTTACCATCTATAAGATTGAGTGATTTATATTGGGTTAATTTTTTTTTTTAAATTTTATGTTTTATGTATTTTAAAACTTAGTTTGGATTGGGTAAGACATGTTCTATTTTATTAGGTGTTAGATTGGTTTTTTCCTAATCCGGTCAATAATGGGTTAGATTAGGTTAATGAGAATCTGATTCACCCCAACCAATGCCCACCCCTAAAATTATAGAGTGATTTATCTTGATAACTGAACCAGAGATTTTTAGTAGAAAATAATCATTCATAGGTGAGGTCGTCAAATGAGGATGTATGCTAAAATATATAAAATTAAAATCGTATTGAATTTTTTTGTTTGGTGATGAACTAGAGTCCATATTTTTTTGCCTTTTAGTAGAACATTTTCATTTTGTAAAATGAAACCGTCCTCACTATACATACATAGTGGAATTCTAATAAGGATGTCCTCAATTTAATAAAATGAAGACCAAACTAAAAGACAGAAAGATATGAATTCCCAAACACTACATGACAAAATACTCTGCATTGGATTGTGTATTTTTCTTATCTTTTAACTTAATCATATTTTATTAATGGGTACATTTTTATTGAAACCTCACTATACACATACAATTAAGTTTTAATAAGGATGGCTTCAATTTAATAAAATGATGACCAGATTAAAAGAGAGAAAACATGAATTCCTAGATTGACCGGCATAATCGCACGCGTATAACGCAAGCGCACGTATCGTTCAAGTAGTATAAAAATATAGATCCCACGAGGACTTAATTCCTACTGTTGTTATTAATTGTTGATACTATTTATTACAAGTATCTAATTAAGGGAGCAGAGAATGATTGCTTGATTGGTTGGTTGAATGTGGATTTACTAAATAAATAAATAAATATACAAAAGAAAATACTAAGGAAAATAACAAAAGACACAAAATACCTAGGGTTGTAACTTCACACAATATTATTCTAAAGATGAATTGATTCTCTTATATATGTGTAATAAATTAATTTGCTAACCTGGAACACGAAGTTATGCAAAAGCCTCTGTCAATGATCAGATGCAAATACCCAAATAACCCAATTAATCATATGTCTATGTTAACCAAGTTACATGAATTCATTAAGTTCAAGTTCCAATTATGGCTACCCATGCCCGACAGTTATATGTCTATCATGTAAGGAAATCTATTAAAGGGTTATCTATCCTCAAGGAAGATCGTGAGCTGTGAATCTAAGGCTAAAACCTAAAATCCTTTTTCCAAGTTCATTTTAAGTTTACCAAATCAATCTTATTGGTGATCAGGCAACAAGAAGCATTAAGCTTAAGATTCATTAAACAAATTAAAGAATTACCTATTATATAATTAAATTATTATTAAGCTTATTAATATTGTGTTTCATCACTTCCCTAGAATAAAAATAAAATACTGGGGGTTAGGGGATCCACTTTTAGAAATCTCAAATTATTATAATATGGAAATTTTCAGTATTACCCAATTAAGTTGAACCAGCCATAAAGGCGATGTTATTATTTATCCATAAACCAACCATATAGGCGGTAATCATCTGTCACCTAAAGAACGTCCTATAAGTGGTGTCACATTATGTCAAATAAATAAAATCAGCCATTAAGGCAGTATCAACTTTTAATCCATATTAAATTACAATTTCCATATTATAAATTAGGTGAGATTAATCTACCTTTACTTTTCTAATTTAGAAATCTCCCTTATTATAATATATAAATTTTGCGTGATAATTACCAACCGACCAATATGGCGGTATCTTGATTAAGTCAAATTTATAATTAATTACCAACCGACCAATATGGCGGTATCCATGCTTAGTCAGGTTTAAACCAATTTAAATAATTACCAACCAACCAATATGGCGGTATCCTCATTAAGTCAGGTTCTAACTAGTTTATATATTATAATTTAGGGAGATTAATCTAAATTATAATAGTAAAAAGCTTCACCCTTACCCTAGTAGTAAATTAACTACTGAACATAAAAGAAAAGAAAATAAAAGAAAATAAAATTTATTACAGAAAGTAAAAGTGCATAATTAAAAGTACTAAAAGTAAAAATACTTAATTTAAATTACAAAAACTTAAACAAATAAGATGCAATCCTTAAAGTCCTTACAAAACATAAGGAAGACATGAGAATTACAAATGAAATGGCTTGGTATTTATAGGCAAATCTAAAGGCTTCCACCAATTGCTCCACCAAACATAGCATCAAACATGACACCAAACATGACACCAAACATGGCACCAAACATAACATCAAATCCATGTTTGGTGCAAGTTTGACAATTTTTATTTTTTATTTTTTTATTATTTTTTATTTTGAAAATGACTTAAATAATTACACAAAACATACTTCCGAATATTTTATCAATTTTGGTCATGAAAACGTCCGAATTCGAAATTATTATGAACTTAAAAGTTGTAGATCTTTAAGTCTTCTTTAATCTGTAACTTGAATCACTTCAATCTGATATCGGAGTAAAAAGTTATAGCCAAAATACGACAACTGCGCAAATTTAGAATTTCCGAAATTGTACTTCGTTAGAACGCCATTTCAAGTTTCCAACCTCCAAAATCCATATGTCAAGTCCATTTTTTGCCATTTTTTGTTTCATATTCGTCTTGAATGATTCTATTGAGTCCCGATTTTATTTTATCTGCAAAATAAACTAAAACACATCAAAAAGTTCAACAAACCCGAGAAATTAAACAAAATATTAGGTAAAAGGGGCGGTAAATATTGATATATTTTCCGTTCATCACACCATCAAACCTAACATTTTGCTAGTCCTCGAGCAAAATAATAAAATACAATAAACAATTAAAATTAAACTAAGCCGTTTTCGTAGGAATCACGGTTATATTTAGCGTATGCAACAAGCCTTTAAACCCATAGGTGTCCATAGTGGACGAGTTGTAGTCTCGTGAGGGCTTACAGTGACGATACCCACAAACGTCAAACTAATGCACACAAAAGCAAAAAGATAATAAAACTAATGCACATAAAAGCAAAAAGATAATAAAACTAATGCACACAAAAGCAACCGTGATTCCTACGAAAATGGCTTAGATATAAAACTAATGCACACAAAAGTTGTAATATCTCTTCCTATTATAATTCTTTATTCTAAGCAATTTACGATTTCCATTATTTGTATATATATTTAGATTTTCCTTTCTTATTTGGTTTTCTTGTTTTTTCTATATAAAAACTATTACACTGTAATTATATCAGATTGAAATAAAAATATTACTCAACTAAATCTCTAACATGGTATCATACGATTTTTTCCCCGGATCATGTTGTCGTTGTTTTTACTCCTAAAGCAATCTTGGTCCGCCGCACCAGCGACATATCCTGCCTACCTTCGGATGGAGCTATCAAGCCTGCTCGATATTATTTATAGAAACCATTGACTTTAAGATTTCCTTCTTCAATTTGTATCTAATCTCTTGCTCTCGGCTCAGCAATTGGTTGGAACTCAGTATTTTGTTTGCTTTTGAGGCTTAGCTGTTGTTTCTTTCGCTACATTCAGGGTTTTTTTTAGATTTCTAATTTTTTTATCCTTCTGCGCATTTTCGAAGAACTTTGGATTTGTTTTATTTGTGTTGGTTTGGGGCAAACCTATTATTTTCCAAAACTTTTGGGGCACTTCTGTACTTTTCGGAAGTTTTGGGGCATTTCTGATATTCTTTAGCCTTCGATGATTTTCTCCATGGACAAGTCTGACATCTCTTAACCAATTCAGATCCTCCTTGATGGTCACAATTATGTCCTATGTGCCTAAGCTATGTGTAGCTTTCTCAAAGGTCGTAAACTCTGACGTTATATCACTGGTACTCTCACTAAACCGGTTCAACATAAAACTGAGAGTGACGAAAATTTTACTGATCGTCTTGAAGATTGGGAAAGTGATAATCATAAAATTATTACATGGTTTCGCAACTCTTATGTCCCTACCATAAATCTTCAATTTGGTCGTTTTAATGCAGCCAAGTCACTTTGGGATTTCCTTGCTCCCTGATATACAGCCACAAATTTATCTCATCAGTGTCAGTTGATTTATCACCTTCACCAAATGCGTCAGGAACCTGACCAATCTATTATGGAATTCCATTCTCAAATGCAGTTTCTCTGGGATCAATTGGCTTTCTCTGAGCCCCATTGGGACAATTCTGCTGATGCTGTCTAATTCACCACCTATAGAGACCGCCAAAGGCTGATTCAGTTTCTCATGGCTCTTGATACCAAGTTTGAACCCACTCGAGCCTCTTTGCTTCATCAAACTCCGCTACCCACTCTTGATTCCGCAATTGATAAACTTATTTCAGAAGAAACTCATCACTCTAATGGCTGGATATAGCATACATATACCGTCCTTGCACACTTCCTTCCAGTTCTCTCTCCTCGAAGCCATGCAATTACTGTAAGTTGCATGGGCACCTAGTCCTCAAATGTCCCACATGCCATTGCAGAATTTACTGTAAGATGGGTCTTGACCATTTTAAACGAGACTGTCATACTCGCCATCTTATTCCCTCCTTCAAGGGCCGTCAGTCTATTTCTGCTGTAGTTTCTGATGATCCGGGTGACACTGAGTAGTCTCAGCCTTCTCAGCCTATTCAGAATCTCGTCTCTCTCTTTAAATTTATAGCCTCCCAATTTGATAACATCTATACTTCTTCTACTATCTCAGATACTGCCTCTTGGTATTTTGATTATGCTTTTTGCAATTACATGACTTCCGACTCAAGTATCTTTACATCCATATCTACTTCATCACATCTTCCTTCCATTCAAACTGATAATGGCTCTTTCATGACTCCCAGTCATCTTGGTCACATTTCTCTTCCACATCTCTTTGTATCTAACACTTTTCTCATACCTAAACTCACTTTAAATCTTTTATCTGTCGAAAAATTATGTGACCTTTGTCTTAATGTCTTATTTACTGCTTCTGGTTGCTCTGTGCAAGATCCGTAGATCAGTCAGACGCTTGGGACAGGTCGTAAGAAAGGTTGTTTGTTTGAGCTCATCAGCCTTCATCTTCCTCAAGACCTTTCTCTATACTACTCTGCCGCCTCTACTTCACCCATTACCTCACTCAGCCTATGGAACTCTCGGTTGCGCTACCATTCTCATAGTCTATTACGTTTATTAGCTTCTGGTGGTCATTTAGGTCATGTTTCTAATAAATATTTTGATTGTATGCCTTGTCAGTTGGGCAAGTAAACTGCGTTATCTTTCAATAATAATACTTCGATTTCCTCTTCACCTTTTGATCTGGTCCATTCTAATATTTGGGGTCCATCTCTTACTCTTACTATGGGTGGTTCAAAATATTATGTAATTTTTATTGGTGATTATTCATGTTTTACTTAGCTCTATCTTATGAAAAATCGCTCTGAACTTTCCTCAATTTACCAAACCTTTGTAAATATGGTTAAGACTCAATTCAATCGATCCATTAAAACTTTTCGCACTGACAATGCCATGGAATATAAGGACTCTGATTTTATACACTTTCTTCACCAAAATGGGACTATATGTCACCGTTATTGTCCCAGTACATCTCAACAAAATAGGAGAGCCGAACGCAAACACATACATATTTTAGATACAATTTATGCTCTTCTCATCTCCTCATCTTGTCTAGAACGTTTCTGGGGAGAAGCTGCTCTCACCAGTCTCTACACCAATAATCGCCTTCCATCTCTTGTTCTAGCCAATCAATCCCCTTATGAGAAACTACATGGTACATCTCCCAATTACAATCTTTTTAAAGTCTTTGGTTGTGTTAGTTTCATTTTTCTTCAGCCCCATGAACACACTAAACTAGAACCTCAGGCTCGGTTATGTTGTTTCTTGGGATATGGCATTAAACACAAAGGGTATAGATGTTGGGATCCCATCTCCAATCGCCTCTGTATCTCTCGTCATGTCACCTTTTAGGAAAATCACATGTTTTCCTATGTTTCCAATTTTCAATCTATTCATTCCTCGCCCTGTATCTTCTTTACAGATAGCACTCTTAATATATTTCCCAATGATGACTCTAATGTACCTCCCTCAAATGATCCTTCTACATTTGATCTCTCACCGTCTGCATCACCTGCCGGATCCATCACTGCCCACCCCCAACTCTCATCTATCCTCTTCAGGTAATCCTCATTCTATTTATCGTTCTACTAGGGTGATATAAATTCCTGTCAAATTTCGGGATTTTCATTGATTCTCTAATACTCTCACTCAATATGAACCTCACTTTTACTATGAGGCTAGTTATAACCATGTTTGGCAGTAAGCTATGACTGAAGAATTGCATGCACTTGAAAAAGCCCATACATGGGACTTAGTTGATCTTCCAGTGGTGTAAAATATGCGATTGGGTGTAAATGAATATACAAAATCAAGACGAAATCTGATGGATCTATTGAATGATATAAGGCTCGTCTTGTTGCTAAGGGATTTTCTTAGGAAAATGAGATTGATATTCACAGTCTCCTAGTTATTGTCGCCTCTCGACAGTGGACTTTGTTTCAGATGGATGTGAATAATGCCTTTCTTAATGGTGACATCTCTGAATAGGTTTACATGAAACCTCCACCTAGCTACCCTCATCCTCCTAATAAGGTCTGTAAATTTCACCGGGCATTATATGGTCTTAAACAAGCTCATCAGACATGGTTTGAGAATTTCAACAATACTTTTCATACACTTGGGTTCACTTCCAGTGCCTATGATTCATCACTTTTTGTTCGGCAAACTGATCATGGCTCCATTATTCTTCTTCTCTATGTGGACGATATGATTATCACAGGGGATGATGTGCACGATGTCTCTGAACTTAAGACATCTCTTCAACAACATTTTGAGATGAAAGACCTTGGTAATCTCAATCACTTTCTCGGTCTTGAGATACTATTTGATCAGACTGGCTATTATCTATCTCAAGCTAAGTACGCTTCTGATTTACTGGCTCGAGCGGGGTTGACTGATAGCAAGAACACCCTACCTCTCTAGATCCTCAAATTAAACCTGCTGTCACCGATGATACCCTTCTTCCTGATGTTACTCTTTATCATCAGCTTGTTGGTAGCTTGGTTTACTTAACAGTTACTCGACCTGATATTGCCTACGCGGTTCATATTGTTCGTAAGTTTATGTCTGCCTCCCGCTCTGCTCACTATGATGTTGGTCTTCATTTACTCTGCTATATCAAGGGAATGTTATTTCATGGTCTTCACTTTTCCGTCGGTTCATCTCTTGAGCTGCGTGCCTACTCTGATGCTAGTTGGGCCGATGATCTTACTGATCGACGATCTACAACTGGTTTATGTCTCTTCTTAGGCGACTCTCTTATTTCTTGGCGTAGCAAGAAACAATCAGTGGTTTCTCGCTTCAGTACTAAATCTGAATATCGTGCGATTGCTGATGCTACTCAAGAAATCATTTGGCTAATGATGAGCGGAAAATATATCGCTATTTACCGCCCATTTGACCTAATATTTTATATGATTTCTCGGGTTTTATGAATGTTTTGATGTGTTTTGTGTTAGTTTGTAGATAAATAAAGTTTTGGGACTCAATGGAATCAAATCAGGGCTAAAACAGCGAAAAATGGGCAAAAGGGAAAAATTGTCATTTCACACATCGCGACGCGCCATAGTCACTGTTCTACCGACACTTGTCATCATGATGTCAGCACAATAATTCAGTCTACCGACACCATGCGTCATTTCTTACATCAGCATGACATCAGTGTCGCGATGCGCAAGCCTTCACGTGTTGCGACGCCGAGCCAATAACTGAGCTGCCGACGAAACGCATGCCACATGTCATCATCTCGTCAAACCGCGTACATGCGTCATAAATCAACGGCGCATCATGACACGTAAAGTTCCACGCGTCGCGACGCACATGCCAAAATTTTACCTATAAATTCAAATTGATTTCATTCAGAATTTTCATACTTTCCTGAGGTTCCTAATAGGGGATTAAAGACTATATCTTGTTTGTTTAGTTTTATTTAGTATTTTAATTATGTATTTTTATTTTTAGTAGTAGTAATAGCATTTTATTTACTTTTTATTTCTTTTATGCTTTGTAGTTAAATTTCTGCTGGGGAAAGGTGAAGCTTTTATTATTATAATTTAGATTAATCTCCCTTAAATTATAATATATAAATTATCTTAAAATCTGATTTAATTGGATACCGCCTTTATGGTCTGTTGGATTTAAGTAAATTGATTTTAACTTGACTAAATTGGATACCGCCTTTATGGTCGGTTGGAATTAATTATAACATGACTTAATCAGGATACCACCTATATGGTCGGTTGGTAATGACATGAAAATTTATATATTATAATAAGGGAGATTTCTAAATTATAAATAGTAAAGATAGATCCCCTAACCCCCAACATTTTATTTTATTCTAGGGAAGTGATGAAGTACAATATTCACATGCTTAATAATTGATTTAATTATACTATGTTTAATGTTTTAGTTTGTTTATTGAATCTTAAACTTAATGCTTCATTTGTTTTATTTTTATTTATTTATTTAGCAAATCCACATTCAACCAACCAATCAATAATCATTCATTTCTCACCTCAATTAGATACTTGTAAATAAATAAAATCAATAATTAATAACAATAATAGAAATTAAGTCCTCATGGGATCGATATTTTTATATTATTCGAGCGATATGTGCGCTTGCGTTACGTGTGTGATTTCACCAATCAAGTTTTTGGCGCCGTTGCTGGGGACTTATTTTTCTTGCGTTATTAATTTTGAAGCTATCTATTTTACTTGTATCTAATTTTCTTTGTTTTTATCTGTAATTTTTATTTCTTTCTTTTATTTTCAGGTGGTTGAAAATGAAACACTATTGGGCGATGGAAAAATTACGGCTTTACAAGGTGAAGATACACCCCAAGTCAGGGAGCATCTGTCCGGTTTTCTGAGGCCTACTGTCCAGCCCAACAACTATCCATGGATGTTAGAGCCATTCAACATGACATTTGCTCAACCATTTCAGAACACAATGATCAGATGTGAGATATGTCATGGTAACCACCCTAGAGATTATTGCGAGTACAACTACAATTCAGGGTGGCAGAATTATCAGAATCCTTCATGGTATGATGAACCAACATATTTCATTGAACCATATTCTCCACCTTATCCACCATAAACCTACGATCTACATCAAGAACCAGAACAATACTCACCAGAGGAAAAACAGATGATAAGAGAAATGGTGGACATGCTCAAGAAATGTAACGAAAAGTGGGATGACATGCTTCAGAGAATAAAAGATCAAGCGAGACAATTAATAGAAAACCATAACTAAATACCTCACAGAATATTTTCATATGACACTGACGAAGCCTTCGAATACCAAGCATTTCACGATGACACTTTAACAGGGGAAAAGGCTGAGTAGTATCAAGTAGACCCGGCCAAGGTTCCGATTTCGAACTGGAACCGAACCGATTGGAACCGGAACCTGACCGGTTCGGTTATGGTTCCTACCCTAACCGAACCGTTCAACCGGAACCGGTTGGAACCCTTGGAACCCTGGGGTTCCAACCCCCCCCAAACGGCTAGTAGCCGTTGGACTGGGCTCCCTGCCCCCAAGGGCCAATGGCAAAAAAAAAAATTGGGGAATTCCCAAATTACCCATAATAATAGTAATAAAACGGCTAATTTTAGGGGCATTTTAGGTATCACAAAAATATTCTTAAAATGTTTAAATATGGGTCATTTTTCATTATTTCAACACACCAATTTCTCAATTCTCTCAATTCCTATAATTCTCTCATTCTCAAATCTCAAATTCTTTAAAATTTTCTTAAACAACAAATGACAAGTTCATCTGAGAACACAATGTCAAATGTGTCAACCCAAGAGAGCGGCCCTAGTATCGGTTCACGGAGAAGAGAAGTTAAGTCTCGTTCCTCGGATGTTTTCAAAAATCATTTTCATTTAATCGATACTGATGAAGGTTCAACTTCAAGAGCGATATGCAACCATTGCGGGGTTTCTTACAAATTTACTGGTGGATACGGCAATATGATCAAGCACTTGGAAAGACATCATTCGGTTGAACTTGGACTTGATACGACGCAAACTCAAATGGCCAGGTACGGATCATCTAGTAGATGTACAAGTGCTTTAGATTTATTTAAATATTCTGATGCTAAGAATAGAGAAGAATTTGCTAAATTAACTTGTATGACACATCTTTCTCTAAGTTTTGGTGAAAAAATTGCTTTTACTAATTACGTTCAAAATGCTTTAAACCTTGTTGCATGTAGAATGACTAGAAATACAATAAAACTTCAAAATTTTAAATTATACAAAGATGGTAAAATTATTTTAAATGAAACATTTAGAGATTTTAAAGGGCATCTATCTATTTGTTCTGATATTCAGAATGACAATTGGCGAACATACTCATACATGGGTGTGACTTGTCATTGGATTGATGCATCATAGAACATACAAAACGACTTATTGCATTTAGAGTTTTTGATGAACACCATACTACACAAAATATTTATAGAATGATGAAAGTAATTTTTGATGAATATGATTTATTAGGTAAAATTTTAACAGTTGGATTTGATAATGCATCTGCAAATACTGCATCAATCACTGATTTAATAGAAATATGTGAACTAAATTTAGGGGGTCGATTTTTTCATGTTCATTGCACATGTCATGTCCTTAATTTATGTGTTCAATATGGTTTGGAAAAATTATCACCTTTCATTGATCCTATTAAGGAAACACTTAATTGTATTTGGTTATATTCTCAAGTTATGAGAGAATGGGCCAAGTTTTGTAAATTTAATGGTATTAAACCGATAAAATTTTCACGAGATGTTCCAACACGTTGGAATTCAACTTATTTTCTTTTATGTTAAGCTTTGCAATATAAAGATGCATTTGTAGTTTTTTTTTCTCAACATGTTCAATATATCACACTTTTCCTAGTTAATGGGAAATTTGTGAATTTTTTTTAGAGATTTTAAAACATTTTAATGATGCTACAAAATTTTTTAGTGGAGTTTATTATCCTACAACACATTTATTTATTCTTGAAAGTTTGAATATTGTTGGTACTCTTGATGAGCATGTTGATAGTCGTGATCCTAATGATATTGTTTTGTTTGAAGCTATTAATGTTATGAAACGGAAATGGTTGCATTATTTTAGAGACATTCATTTACTTTATCTTATTGCTGCTATTTTTGATCCTAGATTTAAATTAGAAGGTTTAAATAGTGATTTATCCGCTTACTATGGATATTTATGAATATTAGATAAAATTGATATTACAAGAATAATAGCTAAAATAAAAATTGATTTAATAGAGTTATTTAATGATTATGTTAGAAAATATAACTTGCAATCAGTAGGACAATCTAGTAGTAGCGAATTGACTGTAATGCAATCAAGACTTAGCGCAGGTGATCGTTAGTTATTACAATGAAATAAAAAACATAGGGATAACACGACTAATAACCCGGAATTAGATAATTATTTATTTACAAATTTTGAGTTTTCAACTGAAAGTTTAGTTAGTAAAAATTTTCAAATCCTTGAATGGTGGAACCGACATCAAAATGTATATCATGTATTATCAATTATTGCTAAAGAGATATTGGCAGCACATGTTTCCACCGTTGCGGTTGAGCAAGCCTTTAGCATGGTAGGTAATATATTGGAAGTCAGACGATCTTTATTACATCCAAGCACTTTAGAAGCAACATCATGTGTGGATGATTGGACCCGAGCTGATCTGAGGCAACAAGAAAATGCCCCTGATGAATTTGAAGATTTGTTCGATAATGCATCTGCAAGTGCATTGGAACTGGAGCTGAAGGATCAACATACACTGATGATGATTGATAATTAAATAATTGTAAAATTATGATGGGGAAATATCTTTAAAATATATGGAACTACGTGAGCTTTGATTCCTCTCACTCCTAGAGGATACGTAGGCAACTTATGTTTTTAAAAATTTAAGTTCAAGTTCTTTAATTTAATAATTATTTATTTAATTTTAAGATAAAAATTTTATTTGTAATTTAATGTAATTATGTAATGTAAGTTTATTATATAAATTCAAATTCATAATTTTAAATTATATTAATTTATCAATCTCAATTTTTTTATTTTTAATAAAGAAATTTTTTTAACCAAATGGAACCGGAATCGGAACCGGAACCGAACGATTCGGTTCCGATTCCGGTTAAACCGGAACCGCCAGTCGGATATAGTATCAAGAATCAGAGATATCAGTTCAGGAGCCCGAACCAACAAAGTTTCAATTTTATCTGGATAATTCTTTAGTCGCTGATTACATCTCTGAGGAGGAACAAGTAACAAAGCTTTCTATACCAACTACACCAACAAGTGAGGATGAAACTCTGCATCTTCAAAATGAAGATCTTGGAGCATACATTGCACAAATATTTGAAGAAGAGCTACCCGAGCCGTTCATACCAACCACAGAGGATAAAATCCTACAGTCAGACATTTCTTTACATCCTCAGGTTGACACATATGGAGCATGCATTTCATAGAAGACAGAAGAAGAGATAAACAATGAAATTCTGAAGTACATCTGTAAAGAAAAGGTGGAGCAAGATGCAGAACAAATGGACGAGCAAATGTTTAACCATATTGAAGATCTCATGACTTCAGGAGAAACATCACTGTATTGGAGAGTATAAATCAATGACACCGCCCAAAAGCTTGAGAGAATGGCACTCTCATTCAAAGTCAGCACCATACGAGACCTCCTGATTTTCTTTATTTCCTTTCAGAAACCACTAGAGCGATAAAGTTTAAAAAGGTGGCACAAATACTGAATGAGACAAAATTATTTTTTCCATTTTATCGTTGGAAGAGACCCTTCAAAAGCAAAGCTCATGGGATTGTCTTTAATCAGACGTCCAAAACCACGTTGAAGCCTCCTTGATGGATGGACTTCAGTCACATCTGGCTGAAGACGATAAATTTAGCGCTAGCGTGGAGGTAACCCATGCAAAAAAAATTATTTTCATTAATTTTATTTTTATATATTTTGTGTAAATATTTTGTTGAGTTTTTAATTTTGTGTGTTATTTTTAGAGGGAAAAATATAGACATAGCATTTAAAGCAAAGAAAACCAGTGAAAACGGGGTTACCACATAATAAAGTTTGACAAAATCGCGAAGATAAAAATTCAATTCATCAGAGATGACAGAGTAAGGAATCAACTCTTGAGACGCATCTTAATGGATAAGTTTAAAAGATTCGTATTTTCTCGGGTTGCAACACGTTAACCGCGTGTTGCGACACACTGACCTAACACACATCGCTACGCAGAACACGCTGCGCGTCGCGACGCGAACTGATTCCAGGCCACAAAATAGAAGCCGCATGTCATATTCTTCACTTCTCATCTTCATTTTTCTTCATTTTCTCTCAAAACCCTCCACAAATCCGACCTTCAACTCGCCAAATCCTTCAACCAAACTCATTAAAACCCACAAAATCACTTCCCAAACGAAACCCAACCCTCCATTTCATTTTTCAAGTTCGAATTTGAGGACGAAAATCTCACCAAATCAATTCCCCAACTCACCAATCTTCCATTTTTACGTGAACCACTCGGATTTGGGACTCAAGCTCACGATTTTGGTACTTTTTTTTCCATTAATCTTCAACTATTTATTTTTTTGTGATTTCCGAAAAAAAAATGAGAAGTGCGATTTTTCTGTGTGGGTGTGTGTTTGTGGAAATTGCTAAGTGATAAATTCGTAGAATTTGGGGGAGAATTTTTTGCGGTTGTGAATTGATTTGAGAAGTGTTAGTGTTAGGTTGATATTTGGGAAATCTTGAAAATTTGGGGGAAATTCTGCTGAAATTTTAAAAATTGAAATGGCCCATAAGAGAACAAGAACCCCCAGTGGCAGCCGGATCGAGTTTCGATGCAACAAAGTTTGTATCGAAAACCACTGAGCGGCGATATGAAAAGGGAATGGGACAAAAAGCCCCGATTATGGAGAGGGTTTTTGAGATTAACCCCGGACAGTTCCCCCAGATTGATAGAATCATCACCACCAGGCACTGGCGTAAGCTTTGCCAACAGCCTCACCCAGCCTGTGTATCAGTTATCCATGAGTTCTACGCCAATGCTTATGAGCATTAGGCGTACCAGATGTTAGTACGAGGTCAATGACCGGTGCAAAATCACACACGTATAACACAAGCGCACGTATCGTTCAAGTAGTATAAAAAGTATCGATCTCACAAGGACTTAATACCTAGGCTGTTAATTTGTATGAGGACAAATGATTATAAGTATCTAACAGGTTGATTGTTTGATTGGGTGGTGACTTTAAACTTAAAAACAAGTAATAAAATGGTGCGAAAGTTGATTGAGGAAAATTCAAATTTATTAAACTATCCAGGGTTGTGATTTCTTTCAATATCTTTTTAAAGATGAAGTGGTTATTTCATGTTTGTGTAATATATTGGTTTTCTAACCTGGAACATGAAATTCTGCAAAAGCCTATGTCGATGGTCGGATGCAAATACCCAGTGTAACCCAATTAAATCATATGTCTATGTTAATCAAATTACCTGGATTCATTAAGACTAAGTTCCAATAGTGGTTACCCCCGCCCGACAGGTATATGTCTATCCTGTAAGGAAATCTATTAAAGAGTTATATATCCTCAAGGAAGATCGTGAGCTATTAAGTCTAGAGCTAAAACCTAAAATTCTTTTGTCAAGTTTATTTTAAGTTTACCAGATCAATCTTATTAATGGCTAGTTAACAAGACACATTAAGCTTAAGACTTAATAAGTAAAAATTTATATTACCCAAACTATAAAACAACCATTATAAACCGGTGATATTGGAATTCATCACAACCTCAGATAACTAACTTAGTTACGACACATAACTAGGGCTAGTAACAACTTAAAAATAAAAGACATAAAGTAAAATGCTGAAAAGTAAAATGCTGGAAAATAAATAAAGAAAAGTACAATAGAAGAAAATGCTAGAGCTAGAGGATCTACTTTTATCACTACTATTTTAGATATCTCTCTTAATATAATATATTAACTTGTGTGATAATACCAACCAGCCATATAGGCGGTAAACTGATTAAGTCAAATTAAGTCCGATCGACCATAAAGGCGGTATCATTATTTGTCCATAAACCAGCCATATAGGCGGTAATTACCAACCGACCAACCAGACGGTTCCATGCTTAATCAGGTTAAAACCAGTTTATAATTAATTATCAACCGACCAATATAGCGGTATCCTTGTCAAGTCAAGTTTTAAATAGTTTATATATTATAATTAAGGGAGATTAATCTAAATAGCAGTAATAAAAGTTTTACCTTTCACCCTAGCAGGGGGAAGTTACCTCCTTATTGCTGAATAGTAAAAACTGAAAGAGTAAAGAAAGTAAATTATTATTACAGAAAGTAAATAAAATTAATTACAAAACTGAAAATAAAATAAACTAGATACAAACTCCTTATTTACATCAGAGAATTCAGAGAGGAAGGTACATCTGAAATTGAAATTTCGAGTTGAATTTATAGGGGTTGATAAGCCTCACGCGTCGCGACGCGTGGATTACTCTTGCATCGCGACGCTGCCATGTGTCACATTCTGATTGGCTGCTTTGATTCTTTTATCTGCTGACGTGGCATTTTGGATGATTAACTCAATAATTGTGCTGACATGGCGATGACGTGGCGACACGTGGCGATGTGGATTGTCGGCACCATAGGATTGCGACACGTGGCATGCAATGATTGGCTAATGATGACGTGGCTACACGTGGCACATTGACTTGGCATGTTGCTGATTTGGACGCCTACGTGGCTGACACGTGGATGACAAGTGACGATGGCGATTGTCGGCACCATACGATGATGACACGTGGCACGGTGTATGTTAGCAGATCTCCTCTGATGTTGACACGTGGCAGGCGCACGTTAGCATCTGGCGTATATTAGCAGCCTTCTTAGATTTTGACACGTGGCACGACTTAGTTTAGCATGAAGCGGCGTAAGTTAGCACAGATCGGCGCACGTTAGGTGTCGCGACTCGCAAAATGACATTTTTGCCCTTTGTTGTCCATTTTTACTGTTTTGGCCCCAAATCACCTCCAGAATGTCCTGAAACTTTATTTATCTACAAAATAACACAAAAAAATCAAAATATTCACAAAACTCAAGAAACTATACAAAATATTATGTCAAATGAGTGAGAAAATAGTGATACATTTACCACTCATCACACCCCCAAACCTAACATTTTACTTGTCCTCGAGCAAAACACAAAATAAAATAACATAAAATTAAGCTAAACCACTTTCGTAGGGATCACAGTTGCATTAGCGTATGCAACAAGCCTTTAAACCCCTAGGTGTCCCTAGTGGACGAGTAGTAGTCTCGTGAGGGTTTACAACAATGATACCCACAAATATTTTACAAAAGTAAAAAAAGATAGTAAAACTAATGCACATAAAAACAAAAAGACAAGAGAAAATAGAATAAAGAAGTTAGTGACTAAGCAGGTGAAACTTCTACTCCAAGTTACTAGTAGTTTTCTTTCTTTCTAAATTACCGAATAAGTAAATTCTCCGATTATATTTACCATTCTCCATATACACAGTTAACAAAATATTAATCAACTCATTTTTGCCCACAACAGTCACAAGTGCAGTTGAGAAGAGAGTAATATTTTTGTCCTAAAGTTTTATCAGAATTCACACCTTTTTGTAGCAATGGAATAATTTTTCTGATTTTTGTTATTTTTTTCTTTCTTTTTTGATTTTTTTTTTATTTATATACAATATCATTCATCCATGTAACGAGCTTTAGGTCAGTGACTCCCAAACTAGTTGGCTTTAGGGCACTAGGTGTTAAGACACCCCTACAGACTTAATTACTCAGACTTCAGATATATATATATATATATTGTAACATCTTTGATCCATGTAGCAAGCTTTGGGCCAGTGGCTCCCAAACCAGTTGGTTTTAGGGCACTATGTGTTGAAACACCCATACGGACTTAATAACTCGGATCTCAGACGTTTTTTTTTTCCCATCGGTTTTTATGGATGCTTCTTCTAATTAAACTAGAGCACTGAATATTACAAGCTTGTCAATTACAACTCATGTCCTTATGTTACCATGTATGTTGATAATACCTGTCAACTGAGCATATGGAGATCCATTTTAGTTAGTATTATGAAGAATTTACAAATTAAATAATTCAAAAGGAAATAAATAAAAATTAACTTGTTTCGAAATAGGTTGAGATACATCTCAGGAATGAAAATTCCTTACACAACTATCTCACACCAATTTCACCTGATTAATTAAATTAAAAACACAAAAACACAAAATATTTTTTTGATTTTTTGTAAAATTTTTCAATTTTTTTGTATTTTTCGAAAATTTTTGGACTAAAAATAAAAATAACAAAATACTACAACTATTCTCCACCCCCAAACCTAAATGAGACATTGTCCCCAATGTCTTAAAAAGTAGAAGATGAGTTTAGAAGTTAGTACCTGGTTAGCTGAAATTCTACATCTAGAAAGGAAATTAAAGGTTGAGATCCAGATTTATTCGACGCTTCTTACCACGATCATCATCAGACCATTTTATCTTGGAAAGGATAGGGTCAATTTGTGGTTCATAGGTTAAGATTTGGTCAATTAAATCCTGAGCAGTTCTGGCAGTGAAGAGGAGTTTTTTTAAAGGTTTGACATGAACCCATTTCTCCGGGCATCATCAAGAAATACACAAAGAATATCATAAAATCCATTTGTGTTGAACAATCTAATTGGTTTCTGGTGTATGTTCAAGTTCGCCCAAGATAGCACTGTAAAAATATCCTCCAACGTACCCAAACCACCTGACAAAGCAATAAAAGCATCAGCACGGTTAATCATTTCCCACGGTCGTTCAGACATACCTGGCATGATCAGTTCTTCTCCGTTTGATGATCCTATAAGATCTGCCTCTGCCAAGGATTTTGGGATGATTCCCAGAACTTGACTGCCTCCATCTTGTACGACCTTTAAAATGATCCCCATAAGTCTAAGATTTCCACCGCCATATACTAAGTGCATATTCCTTTCAACTATGACTCGACCCAATTCTTGTGCTGCTTCTACGTATTGTGGCTTAGTACCAACACTAGTTCCACAAAAGACACAGATATTTTCAACTCGTCTTCTTGAAGTAGCTTCCATTTTATGTATGTTTCTTTTCTCAAATCTGGATGCCTTCAAAAGTACAAAGATGAGTTGAATTTATAACACCTGAAAATGGGTGAGTAATAATAGCACTAGTATCTTCCAAAGAACGATTAGTAGCAAAACAGTAAATTTTGAAAGGTCTGGATCTCGTCGGAGAAAATAAAACAAAATAAATCACAATTATTAGAAAAAGACAAATAGATATAATATTTACAATAATTTACGGCTTGATTGACGTCTATGCGTCAAGAACAAGCTTCCCATCCAATTTTCTTATAAATTGGCAAACATGGTCTTTTTGAGTCAGATTCCCGAGACTTAACTGTGGTCTTTCCTTTTGGAATTGTGTATATAACATGCGAATTTGGTGATACACATATCCACTGGGATGCGTCTCAAGAGTTTTAGATATGTCATCCAAAGACTCCTTACTCAAGTCATCTCTAATGAAATTAATCTTATCTTCGCGGTTATCAGACATCATTCCTAAAAACGACAACGAGTATTACAAAACATACGAGCATATTTATAACATACACCCAGTCTTTTATCTATTCTCTTTTTAGCATATGTGCTAATTCCTAGACCAGACAGATGTGAAATAAAAAAGTCAGAAGACTCACTTGCCAATCGGACCCGTGCTTCAATAATCCAACGAATGTCAGTTAGAATACCTTTGATCATCAGTAGTCTCATCAGTTCCATGCGAGCTTTGTAAACTTTCATCAGAATATTTTGAGGGAGAGAAGAAAATTGCTTGTGAAGATTTGCAAGAACGTCTTCCATCGTGAAATGACTTTACCTGCAAAAATTAAACACACAAAAATAAAACACACAAGATCACAATATATACACAAATTGCATGGGTTGCCTCCCTGCTAGCGCTAAGTTTAACGTCGTCAGCTAGACTTGACTTCTCGAACGTTAGGCTGGATCTGAAAGTGTGACACTTTCTTTTTGTGGCTTAAATGATTCTCCCCAATAGTGATTGACACGCTGACTGTTAACCTTGAATGTTTCGTTGGTGTTGGGATCAAGTAACTCAGCAGCTCCATATGGTAAAACCTGAGTGATCACAAATGGACATGACCACCTTGATTTTAACTTTCCAGGGAAAATTTTTAACCTTGAATTGTACAACAACACATGCTGATTTGGTTCCAATTGTCTGCACACTATTTTTCGGTCATGCCATTTCTTGGTCTTTTCCTTGTATAATCTGGCATTCTCATAAGCTTGTAGATGAAACTCCTCAAATTCGTTGAGTTGGTGAAGTCGTTTCTCTCATGCAGCTTGTGGATCAAGATTCAACTTCTTCAGTGCCCAGTACGCCTTGTGTTCAAGCTCAACTGGCAGATGGCATGCTTTCCCAAACACCATACGATATGGGGACATACCAATGGGTGTCTTGTAAGCTGTATGATATGCCCATAATGCGTCATCCAGGTTTGTAGACCAGTCCATCCTTGTTGATCCGACGGTTCTTTCCAAGATTCTTTTTATCTCCCTGTTTGAAACTTCAACCTGTCCATTTGACTGAGGATGGTAGGCAGTGGCAACTTTATGAGTAACTCCATATTTGGATAGGAGTGCATCGAAATATTTATTGCAGAAATGTGTGCCACCATCACTGATAATAGCCCGAGATGTTCCAAAGCGAGTGAAAATATTATTTTTAAGGAATTTGATCACCACTTTTGAATCGTTTGATGGCAGTACGATTGCTTCAACCCATTTGGAGACGTAGTCTACAGCAACCAGTATGTACAGGTTTCCGAACGATGGCACAAAGGGTCCCATAAAATTAATACCCCACACATCGAATATCTCCAGTTCCAGAATATTTTGCAGTGGTCCTTCATTTCTCCTCAAAATATTTCCCGTTCTCTGGTACCTGTCACATTGAAGAGAAAACAAGTAAGCATCTTTAAAAAGAGTGGGCCAGAACAAACCTGATTATAGGACTTTGGCTGCAGTTTTGTTTCCACTGAAGTGTCCGCCATATGATGATGAATGACAATGTTGAAGAACATTGTTGACCTCCTCCTGTGGAACACACCATCTCAATAATTGATCAGCACATCGTTTGAATAGGTACGGCTCATCCCAGACATAGTGTTTGACTTCTTTGAAGAATTTCTTCATTTGCTGAGTTGTCCATTCCAACGGCCATTTTCCCGATACTATGTAGTTGACATAGTCAGCATACCAAGGAGCATCATGTTGTTTCATGGGAAACAGCTGTTCAACTGGAAAAGTTTCTTTGATTGTCAGTTCTTTGCCAGCTGTTTCTCCATCCTCGAGCCTCGATAAATGATCTGCCACTTGGTTTTTTATCCATTTCCTATCTCGAATCTCCACGTCAAATTCTTGCAGTAGAAGTATCCAACGGATCAATCTGGGTTTGGCATCTTTCTTTGCAATCAGGTATTTGATTGTTGAATGATCTGTGTAGACCACCACTTTGGGACCCAGCAGATAGGATCAGAATTTATCAAAAGCGAACATAACTGCGAGCAACTCCTTTTCAGTGGTTGTGTAATTGAGTTGAGCTTCATTCAGAGTTCTGCTGGAGTAATAAATGGTGTGGAAAACTTTTGCTTTGTGTTGTCCCAAAACTGCATCTACAACAAAATCATTATCATCACACATCACCTCAAATGGAAGGGTCCAGTCTGGTGCGACAATGATGGGGGCAGAAACCAGCTTATGTTTTAGGATC
The DNA here is from genome assembly GCA_019454045.1 of Zanthoxylum bungeanum. Taxonomy (NCBI): domain Eukaryota; kingdom Viridiplantae; phylum Streptophyta; class Magnoliopsida; order Sapindales; family Rutaceae; genus Zanthoxylum; species Zanthoxylum bungeanum. The sequence continues at coordinate 29,912 of SKCR01035516.1, forward strand.
TCAAAAACTTCCTGGCATTCTTTGGTAAAGTTGAAAGGCACATCATTCTCCAGAAGATTGCACAGAGGTTTAGCAATCTTTGAGAAGTCTTTGATAAATCTCCTGTAAAAACATGCATGTTCGAGAAAACTCTGAATTCCTTTGACAGATGTCGGTGGAGGTAGTTTTTCAATTGTTTCAATCTTTACTTTGTCTACCTCGATTCCATTTTGTGAGATCTGATGTCCCAGAACGATGCTTTCATGCACCATGAAGTGGCATTTCTCCCAGTTGAGTACCAAGTTGGTATCTTCGCATCTTTGTAACACATGTTCCAGATTTTGCAAGCAGTGGACAAAAAAGTCTCCAAACACAGAGAAGTTATCCATGAAAACCTTCATACTTTGTTCCAGCATGTCTGAGAAAATGGCCATCATGCAACGTTGGAATGTGGCAGGAGCATTATATAGTCCAAATGGCATTATGCGAAATACAAAAGTACCATACGGACATGTAAAAGTGGTCTTCTCCTTATCTTCTGGGGCGATGGTAATCTGATTGTACCCCGAGTATCCGTCAAGAAAATAATAGAACCCATGTCCTGCCAGTCTGTCCAACATCTTATCAATGAATGGCAGCGGAAAATGATCCTTCCTTGTTGCTTTGTTCAGCTTTTGGTAGTCCATACAAACTCTCCATCCAGTCACGGTTCTTGTTGGAATCATCTCGTTCTTTTCATTTGTGACTACAATTATTCCTCCTTTCTTCGGTACACACTACATAGGACTCACCCAAGTGCTGTCTGAGATGAGGTAAATGATACCAGCATCTAACCATTTGATGATTTCTTTCTTTACGACCTCCTTCATGATTGGATTTAGTCTTCGTTGATGCTCCTCTGTGGGTTTGTACTCATCGTTCATCAGAATCTTGTGCATGCAAAATGATGGACTAATGACTCAAATGTCTGCTAGAGTCCAACCAATGGCTTTCTTGTGTTCTCGTAACACTCTCAGTAACTTTTCTTCATGCTCCAATGTTAGCGAAGATTAAATAATAACAGGTAATTCAGAAGAGTTTCCAAGAAATGCATACCTGAGATGGCTCGACAGTAACTTCAGCTCCATTTGTGGTGGTTCTTCAATTGAATGCTTGATTTGATCTTTCTTTGGGAGTTCCAGACTTTCAACTAGTGGTGTCGATTTGAAGCGGAACGGCTTGTCCAGATAGTTTATACATTCCAGAATTTCACCATCTAGCTCGCTATCAGTCATGTTGGTGATGCAAGCTTCAAGTTTGTCCGTGGGAATCGTATCAGTATCCTGAACGATACTATCAAAAACATCAATTCTGAAACATTCTTCATCCTTTCATCGCTCGGGAATTTCATGGCTTTGAAAACATTAAAGGTAACTTTTTGGTCCTGAACTTTCATGGTTAGTTCTCATTTTTGTACATCAATAACAGTTCGACATGTAGCCAAGAATGGTCTTCCAAGGATGATAGGTACATCTTTGTCTTCTTTCATGTCAAGGATAATGAAATCTGCTGGGAGAATGAGTTTGTCAACTTTGACCAGCACATCTTCAACAACTCCTCTCGGAAATACGAGCGTTCGATCAACAAGTTGCAGTGAGACTGAGGTAGGCATTGCTTCTCTAATTTGCAGTTTCCTGTAAATAGAATAATGCATTAAATTAACACTTGCACCCAAATCACATAAAGCCTTACCAATATAATGTTCTCCAATGGTGCATGAGACAGTGAAACTACCAGGATCTTTCAACTTTGGGGGAAGTTTCCTCGGAATTATGGCGCTGCATTCTTCCGTCAATGCTATTGTCTCCTAATCTCCCAATCTCCATTTTTGTGAAAGAATGTCTTTCATGAATTTGACGTAGCTGGGCATTTCTTCCCAGGCTTCTGCGAATGGAATGTTGATATGCAGCTTTTTGAACACCTCTAGGAATCGAGCAAACTGCTTGTCCAGTTTGTTTTTCTAAAGACGCTGAGGAAAAGGTGGAGGTGGAGTGATTTGATCTTTTTCCTTTGCTTCTTTTTCCTCCATCTGTGGAATTGCATCTTTTGGAACTTCTTCAATGGATGCATTAATTACAACATCTTTGCTGATCTCAGTACCACTTTTCAAAGTAATGGCTTGACATTGCTCCTTCCCTCGGTTCCTTGGATTCGATTATGTGTTGCTGGGAAGATTTTCTGGCGGTCTGTAACTTTGGGCATTGGCCAGTTGTCCAATTTGATTCTCCAGTGCTTTAATAGAGGCGGATTAGCTCTGAAATATATCATCATATTTTTTTAACTGAGTCAGCACTTCCGCTATTCCTGGTTCATTTGCCTGCTCCTGGCCTTTGTTCTGTTGCTGTTGGAATCTGAGTGGTGGATAGTTCTTTTACCCTGAATTGTTGCTCCATGAGAAATTGTGATGATTCCTCCACCATGGGTTATAGGTGTTGGAATATGGATTGTTCCCCTGTCTGTTGAAATTATTGACATAATTCACCGTCTCTTCTTGTTGGTTTGGTTCTGGTGTTCCTCCATATGGTGAACTTATGGCTCCAATATTGCCTTGCATACCAAAAGTCTCCATGAATTTGCATATCTGATTTAGCTTGGCATTAACTGCTGTATTGGCTCCAACTTCATAAATTCCAGCAATTCTTTGGATCATGCTCATTTCTGTTGGCCACAAGGAATTGTTGTTGTCCATTTCTTCGATTATGTCTCAGGCTTGATCTTCTCATTTTGCCATCAAAGCTCCTCCAGCAGCAACATCAATTGTGGTTCTCATCAGTTCAGAAAGTCCATTATAGAAAGTTTGGACTTGAAGCCATTTTGGAATCTCATGGTGATGACATTTCCGGAGCAAATCTTTGTACCTTTCCTAAGCTTCGTAGAGAGTTTCCGAGTCATGTTGTACAAAGGATGTGATGTCATTCCTCAGTTTTGATGTTCTAGCTTGTGGAAAATACTTTGCAAGGAATTTGGTGGCTAGAGTGTTCCAAGTTATGATGGAACCTGCTGGTAGTGAATATAGCCAAGTCTTTGCTTTGTCTTTCAAGGAATATGGGAAAACACGCAGTCTTATTGCTTCTTCAGCTCATCGGTTGTAATTGAAAGTGCCGCAAACTTCCCAGAAGTTGTTGATGTGGGTATTATGATCTTCAGTTGCATTCCCTCCAAACTGAACTGACTGCTGAATCATGTGAATGCATGTTTTGATGTCACACACATTTGCTGGTAAGTGAGGAAGTACAATACAGGAAATGAAGTCGTCGACCACCGGAATGGTTCTGTCTCGAATGGGAATTGGTGGTGCAACTTCCAAAGGTTCAGGTTCCATGTTGACTAAAGCTTCTTGGCCTTCTCGTATTTCCATTCTCAACTGTCCGATGGTTCTTTCAATTTCTGGGTCAAGCGGTCGGAGTTCAAAGCTTCCAGTTCGTCTCATGTAGTATTTGAGAACCTGAAACACAAGAAAACATAAATAATAAGTAAAAATAAATTAGATACAAGTAACGTATCTAACCCCAAAACTAATAGTGAAAGATAAATAAGTCTCCGGAAACGACGCCAAAAACTTGACCGGTGTGAAATCACACACGTATAACGCAAGCGCACGTATCGTTCAAGTAGTATAAAAAGTATCGATCCCACGAGGACTTAATACCTAGGCTATTAATTTGTATGAGGCCAAATGTTTCAAGTATCTAACATGTTGATTGTTTGATTGGGTGGTGACTTTAAACTTAAAAACAAGTAAATAAAATGGTGCGAAAGTTGATTGAGGAAAATTCAAATTTATTAAACTATTCATGGTTTTGATTTCTTTCAATATCTTTTTAAAGATGAAGTGGTTATTTCATGTTTGTGTAATATATTGGTTTTCTAACCTGGAACACAAAATTCTGTAAAAGCCTCTGTCGATGGTCGGATGCAAATACCCAGTGTAACCCAATTAAATCATATGTCTATGTTAATCAAATTACCTGGATTCATTAAGACTAAGTTCCAATTGTGGTTATCCCCGCCCGACATGTATATGTTTATCCTGTAAGGAAATCTATTAAAAGGTTATCTATCCTCAAGGAAGATCGTGGGCTATTAAGTCTATGGCTAAAACCTAAAATTCTTTTATCAAGTTTATTTTAAGTTTACCAGATAAATCTTATTAATGGCTAGTTAACAAGACGCGTTAAACTTAAGACTTAATAAGTAAACCTTTATATTACCCAAACTATAAAACAACCCTTATAAACCGATGATATTGGAATTCATCACAACCCGAGATAACTAACTTAGTTACGACACATAATTAGGGCTAGTAACAACTTAAAATAAAAGACATAAAGTAAAATGCTGGAAAATAAATAAAGAAAAATATAATAAAAGAAAATGCTAGAGCTAGAGGATCTACTTTTATCACTACTATTTTAGATATCTCTCTTAATATAATATATTAACTTGTGTGATATTACCAACCAGCCATATATGCGGTAAAATGATTAAGTCAAATTAAGTCTGACCGACCATAAAGGCGGTATCATTATTTATCCATAAACCAGCCATATAGGTGGTAATTACCAACCGACCAAGCAGGCGGTATCTATGCTTAGTCAGGTTAAAACCAGTTTATAATTAATTACCAACCAACCAATATAGCAGTATCCTTGTTAAGTCAAGTTTTAAATAGTTTATATATTATAATTAAGGGAGATTAGTCTAAATAGCAGTAATAAAAGTTTTACCTTTCACCCTAGCATGGGGAAGTTACCTCCTCATTGCTGAATAGTAAAAACTGAAAGAGTAAAGAAAGTAAATTACTATTACATAAAGTAAATAAAATTTATTACAAAACTGAAAATAAAACAAACTAGATACAAACTTCTTATTTACATCAGAGAATTCAGAGAGGAAGGTACATCTGAAACTGAAATTTCGAGCTGAATTTATAGGGGTCGATAAGCCTCATGTGTCGCTACTCGTGGATTACTCTTGTGTCGCGACGATGCCACGTGTCACATTCTGATTGGATGATTTGATTCCCTTATCTGCTGATGTGGTATTTTGGATGATTAACTCAATAATTGTGCTGATGTGGCGATGACGTGGCAATGATGTGGCGACATGTGGCGATGTGGATTGTCGGCACCATAGGATTGCGACATATGACACGCAATGATTGGCTGATGATGACGTGGCTGACATGTGGCACATTGACTTGTCATATTTCTGATTTGGACGCCTACATGGCTGACACGTGTCGATGGCGATTATCGGCATCATATGATGATGACACGTGGCACGGTGCACGTTAGCAAATCTCCTCTTATGTTGACACGTGACAGGCGCACGTTAGCATCCGGCGTATATTAGCAGACTTCTTAGATTTTGACACGTGGCACGTCGCATTTTAGCATGAAGCGGCGCAAGTTAGCACAGGCCGGCGCACGTTAGGCGTCGCGACGCGCAAAATGACATTTTTTTCCATTTGTTGTCCATTTTTACTGTTTTGGCCCCAAATCACCTCCAAAATGTCCTGAAATTTTATTTATCTACAAAATAACACAAAACACATCAAAATATTCATAAAACTCAAGAAACTATACAAAATATTAGGTCAAATGAGTGGAAAATAGTGATACATTTACCACTCATCAGTCAACATGTGATGTTCGATAGTTCTACTATCAATAGGTATTATGGGTTGCCCGATATGGAGGCAGATGAATATTCGGCAGCCAGGGATCATTTAGATATAACTCATCTCGCAGAAACACTTTGCATCCCCAATACTGCATGGGATATAAGTAGCAGCGGGGAATATTTAAAGATGAGTTCTAGATATCTTAAGCGTGATGTCAGGGTTTGGTTTCATTTTTTGACCCGCACATTACTGTCATGGACCCATATTACAAATGTAACTAAATAATGAATGATCTTGTTATACAGTTTGCTAGAGGGATATACTATTGATGTTGGTGGGCTGATATCGACCAACATAGCTTGGGCATCACGCTCTACAAAAAACTGGCCTGTTGTACTGCAGCTTAATTAAAAACCTATGCACATGGGCCATGGTGCCCATGGACTATAGGGAAGAATCGATGCAGCCCACCACTGCATTGACCGCTCGAATCATCCAAGAACTCCAAGCAGAGAATCATGCGCATGCCATGTCTTCCTCATCAGCACATGTACATCCACAACAACAACCTCAACCGGCGCGAAGACCATCACGATCTCGCTCCATATCACAATGAGTAGATCAGTTGGAATCTCGGGTCGACTACATCGCTCAACTACTTCAGCAAATGGCACATCATCATAGATTGAGTGATGATCAGATTCCACCATATCCAGGCGACAACAGCGAGGAGGACGAGAAACCTGAGGATTGAACAATTACGGTAACATTGTTCCTGTATCTTTCTTTTGTTTTGTAACGCATTGAGGACAATGCTAGGTTTAGGTTTGGGTGAGGTTGTCTATTTTTATTTGTTTTCTCTGTCATTTTTCCTGCACATTTTTATTTCTTGCATGTTTTGCGTGTTTTAATTTTTTCATGTTTTTATTTAAAATGATAAAAAAAAAATATTAGTCTAATGATGAGATTATTTGTCTTAGTAAAAAGTTCTAGGAAAAGATAAATTATCATTTCACTTTTATCTTATACTTTGAGCCTAATATCTAGGTCAGACTCATATGCACTTAAAAAAAATAGTTTTGTAGGAGTTAGATAATAAGGAATTGACAAAGTGACTAGTTGAAATAATCGGTGGTTGATGAATGACTGTTTGCCTGAATATTTGTTTATGTCTGCAGTTATTTATAATGTGAGGAATGATGATAAAAAAAATTGTGTATATTAATAAAAAGTTCTTACTTAGTAACTGGGCGTCTTGCCTCAGTAAGCAGTGACTGTTCGCGTAAAACGGTAGAACTTTTAACATCTGAGATTTGAGTAATTAAGTCCGTAAGGGTGTTTTAACACCTAGTGCCCTAAAGCCAACTGGTTTGGGAGTCACTGGCCTAAAGCTAGCTACATAGATTAAAGATGTTATGCAAAAAAATAATCACATACCTCACTTTGCGCATATTGTAGTAGACATAACAATTTTAGATAGTCAGGTTGGTTTGACCCATTAACTACTGAGAATTGAGACAAACTCACATAGTTAATAACTTAGAATCAAAGCTGTTTACAGAGATATTCACACACACACACTCAGAGTTTGATTTAGATACTTTGTTCAAAGGAAAAGATTTTAGTTGTAGTTTGCATTTTAAAGGTTCATTTAATTTTGTTGCTAGACATTCTCTGAGGACATTATATATATATATATAGCTATTATTTTCGTTTATTTTATTTCTTTCTTTTCTTTTATCTTTTTTACTTTTGTGTGCATTTCATTGATGTTTGTGGGTATCATTACTGTAAGCCCTCACGAGACTACAACTCGTCTACTAGGGACACATAGGGGTTTAAAGGCTTGTTGCATACGCTAAATGCAACTGTGATCTCTACGAAAGTGGCTTAGTTTAATTTATTTTTAAAGTTGTTTATTGTATTTTATTTTGTTGTTTTGCTCGAGGACTAGCAAAATGTTAGGTTTGAAGGTGTGATAAGGGGAAAATATATCATTATTTACCGCTCATTTGACCTAATATTTTGTATGGTTTCTCGGGTTTTATGAATGTTTTGATGTGTTTTGTGTTAGTTTGCATATAAATAAAGTTTTTGGACCCAATGGAATCAAATCATGGCCAAAACAGTGAAAAACGGAAAAAATGACAAAATTGTCATTTCACGCATCGCGACGCGCAAGTCCTCTGCGTCGCGATGCGCCACAATCACTGTTCTTCCAACACTTGTCATCATGACGTCAACATAATAATTCAGCCTGCCGATACCATGAGTCATTCCTTACGTTAACATGACGTCAGCGTCGCGACGCGCAAGCCATCACGCGTCGCGACGCCGAGCCAATAATTAAGCTATCGACAAAACACGTGCCACGTGTCATTTTCTCATCGAACCGCGTACACGCATCACAGATCAACGACGCGTCGCGACACGCATGCCGAAATTTTACCTATAAATTCATATTGATTTCATTCAGAATTTTCATGCTTTCCTGAGGTTCCTAATATGGGATTAAGGACTGTATCTTGTTTGTTTAGTTTTATTTAGTATTTTAATTATGTATTTTTATTTTTAATAGTAGTAATATCATTTTATTTACTTTTTATTTCTTTTATGCTTTGTAGTTAAATTTCTGTTGGGGGAAAGGTGAAGCTTTTATTATTATAATTTCGATTAATCTCCCTTAAATTATAATATATAAATTATCTTAAAACCTGATTTAATTGAATACCGCATTTATGGTCGGTTGGACTTAATTTAATAGATTTTAACCTGACTAAATTGGATATCGCCTTTATGGTCGGTTGGAATTAATTATAACATGACTTAATCAGGATACCACCTATATGATCGGTTGGTAATGACATGCAAATTTATATATTATAATAAGTGAGATTTCTAAATTAGAAATAGTAAGGGTAGATCCCCTAACCCCAACATTTTATTTTATTATAGGGAAGTGATGAAGAACAATATTCGCATGTTTAATAATTGATTTAATTATATTATGTTTAATGTTTTAGTTTGTTTATTGAATCTTAAGCTTAATGCTTCTTGTTTCCTGATCACCAATAAGATTGATGTGGTAAACTTAAAATGAACTTGGAAACGAGATTTTATGTTTCAGTCTTAGATTCAATAGCTTCAGATCTCACCTTAGGGTAGATGTCCCTTAGGTAGACAGGATATACATATACCTGTCGGGTGGGGGTAACCACAATTGGAACTTGATCTTAATGAATTCGGATAACTTGGTTAACATAAAAATATAGTTAATTGGGTTATTTTGGGTGTTTGCATCTGACCATCGGAAGAGGTTTTTGTATATCTTCGTGTTCCAGGTTAACAAACTAATTTATTACACTTGTATAAGAAAATCAATTCATCATTAGAATAATATTGTGTGGAATGACAACACTAAATATTTATTTTCTTTATTATTAATTTCATTTGTTTTATTTTTATTTATTTATTTAGCAAATCCACATTCAACCAACCAATCAGAAATTATTCACTTCTCACCTTAATTAGATACTTGTAAATAAATAGAATCAATAATTAATAACAACAATAGAAATTAAGTCCTCGTGGGATCGATATTTTTATACTACTTGAGCGATACATGCGCTTGCGTTACATGTGTGATTTCACCGATCAGCTACGCTGGTTTCTCGGTGACATGGGCTCATTCACATGTTATCCCTCTCTACTGTGACAACAAAAGTGTCATTTACATCGCGCATAATGATATCTATCATGAATGTATGAAATACATCGAAACTGATTGTCATTTTGTTCGTCACCATATCCGTCAAGACACTGTTCGACTTTGTGAAATTCCTTCTGTAGAGCAACCAGCTGATATGTTTACCAAACCTCAGTTTTCAGAGCGCTTTCGCGAGTTGGTTTCCAAACTCAAGCTTGCTTCTCTTCCACCAGCTTGAGTTTGAGGGGGGGTGTTAATGATATATTGTTAAAACATAAGTTGTAATATCTATTCCTATTATAATTCTCTATTATATGCAATTTACGATTTCCATTATTTGTATACATATTTAGATTTTCCTTCCTATTTGGTTTTATTGTATTGCCTATATAAAGGCTGTTACACTGTAATTATATTCAGATTGAAATACAAAGATTACTCAATCTCTAACATGAATTATTATAGAGTAAAATCTATACAATTTAGGTAATGACATCCGAACGTATGAAAACTTTACATTTTGGTGTGTTTCTCAAAGCTTTAAAGATTTTACAAATTTGATGTATGAGCATATTAGATCATAATTTGACATATATATCTTATGTGATAAATCACTTATAGTGACTCTAATATGAATGAACGTATATTGGTTTATGAGATCATATCACTTATCAATATTCATACTTATGAGATTATCAATAATAAGAATATTGATCATTCAGATATATTAACATGACATTAATATTGGCCCTTTTTAGGGATGGTAGAAATATTCAGATCCGGCTCAGATCCGAAAAGATCTAGAAGATCCGAATTCGGAAAAATCTGGATATACATTAATAAATATGAAGATTCAAATCGTATATATTTAGATCCATACATATCCATATCTAGATACGAATTCATCTGAATCTATAATCTAAATACCCGAAAAATCGGGTGGAAAATTTATTTTTTTAAAAAAACATATAACAGCTCACAATCATAGTTGTATTCCACAACCACAAATGAGTGAATGACATTTCACCATGTTACAGCCTACAAGCTTATAGCCTTGGGAGTATTGGGTATATATGATTATTTTGTATTTTAAAAATTTATGTGTATTTAAATAGTATTATAAAAAGTTATTTAAAGTCTTGAATATATAGATTTTAAAGCTTAAGTTTTGATGCTCGCAAGTGCACGAATCAAATAGTAATATAGTGTAATGCAAGCACGAATGTAGAACCTACATAGACTAATTTAATCTTAAATATTTTATCCAATTAAACCTAACTTAACTTAATTTTAAATTGAAAAGTTTAGCAAAGCAAACGAAATAATGAACTGGTGAATTTTAGCTAAAAACTAAATAAGCAATGAAAATAAGAGCAAGCAATTAACACAACTAAATGAGAATATCAAGAAAACGATACTAAAGCATATGCCTTCACCATAGATAATTCATGCCAACCAATTTTAGTATGATAATCCCAATTAACTCTTCATTGTTGATTATCAAATTTCCTAATGTATTTAATGGTCTTGTCGTCTGGTGATATTAAAAGTATTCATTCATGTAACGTCCTTATGGCATCTAGGTAAGTATCAACATTATGAATCCATTGAAATTATTGGGTGGAATCACGTAAACCTTAATTATATGTTGTCTATAACTATGCGTTCGCTGTATTAAAGGCAAGAAGCAAAACTCAAATTGGGCATGTCGTCTACCTCAACTTGCATCAAATTTAATTCAATCAATTATGATGTTCAATCATAAATACTTAAATCATAAAATAAACTAAGTACATCAACACTCAATAATTAAGGAAAATTTATGGATTTATCATTAATTACAATTGAATTGAAAGTTCATAATATAGGCTACGTCATAGCCCTATCAAGAAGTATTAGTTCCTCATAATTTGAAGAAAATACATAGACATATTAGGGAACATTAAATAAATAAGGAGAAGAAAGACATAAAGCAAATCAAGTAGCAATTTCTGCTTTTGAATTAGGTTGTGACACTTTTTTGTTTGGAATTGTTGGAAATTCTGCCGCCAAATCACTCATTCCGGGCTTAAGCGGAGCAGGTAAAACCCCCGATTGTCCCAGACTCTTACAAGAAATGCACTCCCTGGATTCGAACTCCTGAACCCTACACCACCAAGTCACGCCCATTGGGGACATCAGGTTGCGACACCTCATCTATTCTATGTCTATTTGCGACTCTCTCCCTAGAACGAGGGTTAAAGCTCATTTTATATGAATAATAATATTTGTACCTAATTATAATAATATGAGCTTTATAAAACTCAAATTGGAATGGAAAAATGCTCAAAAATAGAAGTCTTCGCTCAAAATCCCGTAATTCTCGTTCTAACACTCTGTCGCATGCCTCTCGCACGTCCATCTATCGCCTCGAGACATTTGAAATTTGTCGCACGCCCCTCGCAAGTGAAGTTATTGGCTTAGGACGTTCAAACACTCCCTCGCAAGCCCAGCTAATTTACCCGCACTGGTTTAGAAAGCAATTTAAAATACTTGTAATTCTCTCGTCCATTGGCCAAATCATGAATTCTTTATATGAACGCGATTTTCTTCGAGTCTACTTTCCAATGCCATTGATTTCATGTTAATTGGAGTTATAATTCTTCTAAAATGTCCAAAAGAGTGCACAAAGCTCAGCTGACACTAATCAACTGGCATCACTTTACAACGTTTGAGCGTCTCTTTCACACTGGCTTTATTCCTATATCAAAATACACCAAAAATTTGTATGAATTTGAACATTTCATGAAATAAAGAATATAACATGAAAATACATTAAAACATCCAAATTATTTCTAAAGAGTTACAATATTACTAATATTAGTGACGTTAATTTAAAGTACACTTTCGTTTACTTCAAGGTATTTGATTAGGATTTTAAAAAGTTCATTAAAATATGACGATATTCAAAAGTCCATTTAGTTCAAAAGATTCATTAACTAATAGATTTTAAAAGATTTTAAATAGTAACAAAAGTCAATTGAAATCGCTTAGAGGGTGTACTCAATATAGACTCTATATGATTATTTTGTATTTTAAAATTTTATAGGTATTCAATTAGGATTTTAAAAAGTTCTTTAAAATGTTTAGGTATTCGATTAGGAATTTAAAAATTTTTATAAAATCTTGAGGTATTCAATTAAGATTTTAAAAAATTCATTAAAATATGATGATATTCAAAAATCCATTGATTTTAAAGGATTTCATTAACTAATAGATTTTAAAGAGTAAAAAAAAGTCAATTCAAATCTATTATTTAAATAAGAGATTTCACACTTTACTAATAAAATTACATGCTTATATTTTATTTTTAAAACAAAGAATTCATGAATTCATAAATTATAAAAAATAAATACAATCAATAATAAGTATCTTATATAAATAAAAAGTTTGTGAAATATGTTATTTATCATAGGGATTTGATAAATTTCTCTCTTCTCTTTTGAACTAAGGTACGTTTTTTCAATTTTTTATTTTCTTTTTTCTGTTTTGTTTCAAAATATTCATTTTTATCACATTAACTAATAAAACATTTATGATTGAACAAAACTATTGCATTCAAATTCAATACATACAAACTACTTGTGAACTTTTAAAATTAAGTCTCGTGGTTTTCAACTTTTAATATTATATTAGTAAAAGATAAAAGTTGAAATAATTTTTTATTTAAAAAAAAAGACTAATAAAACACAATGTTTACCGCCACTTATGATTGAACAAAACTATTGTATTTCAATTTCAAAACATACACACTACTTACTTTTATGATTTCCTTCTACTTTTTCTTTGTAAATTTTTAAAATCAAGTCTTGCGATTTTTAACTTTTATTATCATATTCGTAAAAAATAAGAGTTGAAATAATTTTTATTCCATTGTTTGTCATTTATTTAATTTTTATTTTCTATTTTAATTATTAGAAGAATCCATGAATTTGTTAAAATCCAACAAAATACTATAAAATATATTCATTAAAATCTATCAGAGTTTGTATAGAATTAAACAATCCATGGATTTAGCAGAATCCATGGATTATAAAAAAAAAATCAACATAATCAATTAAGGGGTGTATTCAATTGAGATTTTAAAAGACTATTTTGGATTAAATAAATCTTGTGGTATTCAATTAGGATTTTTAAATAATCTAAAAAGTCTTGTGGTACTCCATTAAGACTATTAGAATTTTTTAAAGAAGGTATCCAAATCTAATAATATTCAATCAGGACTTTAAAAAAGTAATAAAAAGTCTTATGATATTGAAAAACTTACTTATTTTGGATGATTTTTTATTTGTGTAATTGTGTGAGAATTATAAATATCAAACCCTATAAAAAGTCTTACCCTAACCCATCAGATTTTTGGCGTGATATTTTTTTGGCTGTTGAGAAGAGGAGATGAGCAGACATATTAACTATTGTGAACAATGTATTTTTTTGGAATCATTGGAAACTCTGTCGCCAAACCACCTCTTACAGGCTTAAGCGGAGCAGGTAAAACTCCCGACTGTCACAGACTCTTGCAAGAAACACACTCCCTAAATTCGAATGTTTGTATTTAGTTGATCATGTTGGATTTTGTTGAACTATTTTTTTGTTTGTGCTATTTTGCTTTTACTTTGTTGAATTATTGTTATTATAATTTGGTTAAAATATTTTGGTACTTTAGTCGAATTCTTTGGGTTATAATTTGCTTAAACTATTGTTATTGTAATTTTCAAAAAAAAAAAAAACAACAACAACTTTTGTTAAATAAATGGATAACTATTGGTTCTATTCCATATAATCCCGGATCTTAAAAAGTTACACTTTGATTCATGCTCGTTCAAAAATAAAATATAGTTGTAATGGTTGAAGCATCCCCCACCCAATCATAATGAAAAATATAGCATTGACAATTCAGTGGAGGGTGACTTGAACATGAATGACCCAGGAAAAAAATGTGTTATTGAATTAGATAGACATTGTTCATAATCCAATTAAAAGTTGGTTAGTTAGCATCATAAAAGTAAAAAAAATCTAGATGTGGTCATTTCAAATCTTATAAATTCTCATGATATAAATCTTTTAAAATCCAATAAGTAAAAAATCTTGATTAAAAAATTGTAATAAAATCTTGTAAGTCATTACATTCTTAAATAGTCTTTTAAAATCTACTGGACTTATTTATCCATAAATAATCTTTTAAAATCTCAATTGAATACACCTTCTTAAAATCGTAATTGAATACATCCTCCTTATTTAAAAAAGAGATTTCACACTTTATTAATAAAATTACATGTTTGGATTTTATTTTTAAACAAAGAATTCAAGGATTACAAACAATAATATTTTTAAACAAAGAATTCAAGGATTACAAAAAATAAATATAATCAATAATATGTATCATATATAAATAAAAAATTTTATTGTGAAATATGCTATTTACCCAAAGGATTTAACAAATTTCTCTATTCTCTTTCGAATTAAGATATATTTTTCTCAATTTATTTTATTTTATTTTTGGTTTTATTTCAAGATCTTCAATTTTATTGTATTGACTAATAAAACATAATATTTGCCACCTCTTATGATTAAACAAAACGATTGCATTCAAATTCAAGACATACATACTACTTGTTTTTATGATTTTATTTTAATCCATGAATTTGTTAAAATCCAACAAAATACTACAAAAATATATTTATTAAAATTTGTCAGATTCTGTATAGAATTAAAAAAAATCTAAGATAATTTTTTTTTTTTAATTTCTCAACGGATATTTTTTTTTTTTTTTTTTGTTAGCTTATTAGCAAACTTTCATGCATGATAGAGATTTTTGTACCAAAAATTATGATGATCTTGTAGATAATGCCTTTTCATAATATGGCATTAGCTTGAAGATAGAGTTAAGTTATTACACTAAATAATCCTAAAGGATGATTGTGGTTTTCTTTTTTTAATGTTTTACAAGGAGCACTTTCATCTTTAAATATAATGTTATTTTTTTTTCTAATTTACATTTCATCCTCAACACAGTAATTTGGATGGTTTATTTATTTATTTTTTTTTAAAGAAAGTATTACTTATCATTAATTCACATATGTGACAAGGTACATGAGTTCTGCTGGGATACTCCCCAGCCATACAGTATAATCATTCTTTTCCAAAAAGCTAATTTGGCTAAACAATGAGCACGAGTATTACACTGTCCAGGCGTGTATACGCATTTGAAACTCTGAAAAATCTCCCTTGTATCAGTAATGTCTGATATCACCCACATGATTTCGGTAATGCTGTTCTTCTTGTTATTTATCATCTCAACAACTTCATGCGCAGCTGATTCCACTATCACTGAGGTCAGGCCTTCAGTCTCCGCGAGTTGCAATCCCCATCTTATTGCCTCAGCTTCCGCATAGGCAACATCACCATGATATTGGACAGTTCTTATGGCTGCCGCTATGAATTTTCCTTCCCAATCTCTAATCAAAGCCCCCGACCCCGCTGTCTTCCTCTCCAAATCAGTAGCTGCATCCACATTTATTTTGATTTCTTCGTTGTTGTAGCTTCCCTCCTCTTGCATTCTGATTCCCCAAACTAAATTCTTTTGTACGAGGTTACCACTGCTTCAGCTCTAGCCACAATTCCCCATGGTTCTTCCCTCTTTCCTTCGAAAATGCTCTTATTTCGCGCCTGCCACAGAGACCAGAAAATAGCCACAATTATCTCTAACTCTCCATCAGTAATTTGGATGGTTAGTGTCAATAACTGATTAACTCTTTTATTACACCTCATTTCATTCCATTCCAATCTCTTACATCCAATCAAACAATAAAATTTTAAAATTTTAAATTATATTATATTATAACCTATTTCCTTCTATCAATTCAAACGAATGACTTAAAAATTTATGAATAATAAAAATATCATTTTATCTGCTTTACTGCCACTCGGAGTTTATAAGTATTGATAGTGCATACAACCCAAAGCGAGAAAATGACTTTTTGATAAAATAATTTTATTTATATTTTTTAAGGTTTTACATAGTAATTTAGAAATTTTGTTAAATTCAAAATAGGTTTGTCAAAACTTTGGAGAATTATATATATACTAGATATTGCCCGTGTCTACGACACGATGTTATAGAATTTACAGATAGATTAAGATTCTGTTATTTAATTTGTTTGTTAATTTTCAGAGATATTTTATAATTAAATGATTTTACTCTTTAATTTATTTGGTAGTTTTTATTTTCCATTAAAAAATGATTTTATTCTTTAATTTATTTGGTAGTTTTCATTTTCCATTTTTATAGAGATTATATAATGGAAGGATTATTTATCAGCCATTAGATTATAATAAAATGATCTGAGCCGCCAATTAAGCCACATAAAGATAGTCTTTGGATACATTATCTCTCTTAATCCTAACCATTGGTTGTCTTCTCTTTCCTCTCACACCATTGTGCTTTATAATATTCAAAATAGGTTTGTCAAAACTTTGGAGAATTATATATGTTGATGGTGTTTTCAGGTCCTATGTTTGTGGGACACAGGAACTGGACGACGCATGCTGTCCCGGGCTCGCGGCCCGGTTGGGAGTACGGAGTAGCCACGGGGGACTAAACCGGAGAATAATGGAGTCGCCACCCGGTGTGAACCGGGAAAATGAGATTTAAGGCTGTACTCACCCCTCGCAAGGGAAGACCTCAAACCGTTGGGTTCGGAATGGTCCCTTACTTATGTCACTTATAATGAAAGGATTTGTGTAATAATTTAATCAGGCATAAGTAACACTTATTTCCAAGAGTATCATGCTTCTAAATCCACATGCATGAAATTAATCATCACAACATACAACATCACATGGCAATCTCATGAACATTTCTCAATCATATGATATGGAAAACTAAGAACAACCTCATCATGCTTGAGTACTATCTCATGGACATATAACCAAATAACATGCTAACAGCCTAATCATGCTTGAATATCATCCCAAGAACACATCGAATGGATAAATGCAGGAATACAAATAATATGATTGGCTACATAATACAAGAGAGATCACCCAAAAGACAATTATGCTTGAAATATGATGAGACAGACTTAGTTCAGTGTGTGTGCGTTCGTGTAGCGTTCGTAAACGCGTTCGAACGGTATACAGAAGGTTCGCGTTCGTGTAGCATTTGATAACGCGTTCGAACGGTACCAGACCTGATGATACAAAATGCATACGCGTTCGAGTAGTGTTTGTAAAATGTGTTCGAACGGGAAACAGAAGGTTCGCGTTCGTATAGCGTTCGAGAACGCGTTCGAACAGAACCAGACCTGATGAAACAAAATGCATGCGCTGTGGGAGCACAGAAATCTGGGGCGACGCATGCTGTCCTGGGCTCGCGGCCCGGTCGGGAGTACGGAGTAGCCACGGGGGACTAAACCGGGGAATAATGGAGTCGCCACCCGGTATGAACCGGGAAAATGAGATTTAAGGCCGCACTCACCCCTCGCAAAGGAAGACCTCAAACCGTTGGGTTCGGAATGGTCCCTTACTTATGCCATTTGTAATGAAAGGATTTACATAATAATTTAATCAGGCTTAAGTAACACTTATTCCTAAGAATATCATGCTTCTATATTCACGGGTACAAAATAACACTTATACATACATTTCACATATATCTCATATCTAAGAACACATGCCTGAAAATACCTCAAAGTAACAATGAACATACAACTTCATTCATCATATCATATTCATGAAAAACACAAGCATACATAATAACCGCACAAGCATACATGTGAGCACTTTTCCAAGTGATACGTGGAATTGTATCCCAAGTACAGACCGCATTACCGTCCATTTGGAATCGGCTACAGAATTTATGTCTGGGTTTCCATCCGATATATCACAAGAAATAATACTCCAAAGTCATCATGGCATAGGTATATGAATCGTAATGCGTTAAATCAAGACTAAGGCAAACGACGCAACTAATGGAATAAACATGCTTTTCATTATTATGTGCACAAAGATAAGAATGACTATGTGTGGTTCCATAAAAAATCACCTAAGAAACAATTATACATGGCATGTGATGAATATGTCTCAGTTCAGTGTGTTCGCGTTCGTGTAGCGTTCGTAAACGCGTTCGAACGGTAAACATAAGGTTCGCGTTCGTATGGCGTTTGATAACGCGTTCGAACGGAAATGAAACAGAATGCTCACGTTCGTATGGCGTTTGTTAACGCGTTCAAACGGAAATGAAACAGAATGCTCACGTTCGTATGGCGTTTGTTAACGCGTTCGAACGTAAATGAAACAGAATGCTCACGTTCGTATGGCGTTCGTGAACGCGTTCGAACGGAAATGAGACCTGATGCATGATAAGGCAAAATGCATGCGCGTTCGAGTTGCGTTCGTAAACGCGTTCGAACGGGAACAGACCTGATGCATGAAATGGGACGCAATACATAAACAATAAAATAAAGGGGCGCGGCGAAGTACTGCCGTAAAGGTGGCCTTTTGGGGCTCTTGGTCTCTCAAAGAGAGAACCTTTAGACCAACATACTAAGCCCATGCGCGTCACATCACAACACATGAAATAAAGACAATAAAAGTGTGGGATTTCGTATGCCCAATTGAACGTACATTCAACCCAAACACACTTCGTCCAGCGCGGCGAAGTAGTGTCACAAAGGCAGCCTTTTAGGCTCTTCGTCTCTCAAATAGAGGACCTTTGGACTAACTCACTAAGCCCATGCGCTCGATCGCATCATACATACAAAAATAGAGCCAATCATATCAAAACCAAGTATGCCGGATTGAACACATCTTACATCCATTCCGAACACACATCAATCGGCGCGGCAAAGCGTCGTGGTAAAGGGTTTTAACCCCTCCCCATAAGGGATCTTTCATTCCACTTACTAAGCTCATGCGCTTGATTGAACCATGCTGATTGAACCATGCATAAAAAGATAAAGACAATAATATCAAACTAAGTATGCCCGATTGAACGTATCTTGCATCCAACCGAACACACATCAACCGGCGCGGCAAAGCATCGTGGTAAAGGGCTTTAACCCCTCCCCATAGGGGATCTTTCATTCCACTTACTAAGCCCATGCGCTCGATTGAATCATGCATGAATAAACAACATACAGAATTCAAGTGATGAAAAATAAACAAAAGCAACACAAAACAAAAGAGGGTGCCGTTTACTCAAGCGGTACGTGGAGTTGTATCCCAAGTACAGACCGCACTACCGTCTATTCGGATTCGGCTACGAAATTTACGTCTGGGTTTCCATCCTATATACCACAAGAGACGACACTATTCCATTCATCCAATACCCACAACACACATCATACACAAACAAGATTTAACAAACAAGTAAAATACGATCAAAATAAATAACAAAAATCAAATAAAGATGAGTGTGAAAAGTACCCTCAGGTCTAACCTTTTAAGCCGTCTCTCGGACTCGCGTTTCACGAGGATCGGAATGGGTAAAGCTCCGCAACTTTTCTGGTTCACTGGTTTGCCTTTTCCTTCGCTGTTTTACCGCTCAAGCTACTGTTTCGAGTCCGTTTTGCTGCTGTTTCCTTGTGGTTTCGCTGCCGTTTCCTCTGTATCTCTTGCTTACTGTTTTTGGGTGTGTTCTTCCTGTAATTTTCCTGTGTGTTCTGTATCTTATGTGTATGAGCTAGCTAGGTTTGAGAAGGTTGTTGAATGGTTGTTTATATAGAGAAGGGCTATGGCTTCACCTTGTCTCACAAGGAAGGGATCCTGCATTCAATTTAGGATTTGGTCTTAAGGAAAGTCAAAGATTGAGGGGGGACAAATCTTGGCTAGAATAGGAAGTCAATATCTTTAATTTGTTATGATTGATTTTAATTAGGCATGACATCTTTTTAATTTAGTGTGTGATTTGTTTAGTTAGGAAGTTAATATATTTGATTTATCTTATTAGGTATGATTATATTTTGTGTTTTATTTAATTGGTAAATGGTTTAAATATTTTATTTAATGTTTATTTAATTAAATTGGGATGTGTTTTATGGGCTTTGGGGAGCTAAATGGGCTGGGGTGTGAGGCTAGCAGCAAAACCAGAATTACCGACACCGTTCGAACGCCAATTCGAACGCTACACGAACGTCCGCAATCTGCCTGACGTTCGAACGAAGTAACGAACGCAGCACTAACGAAGACAGTGAGCTTGTTTATTCTGAATTTCCCCTTCCGATATCTGTTTCCCGGACTCAAAAGGTAGTGCCTCCAAATGAGACTCATCATCGGGTTTCACATGCAAAAATACAATGCCTACATGCGCGTTCGAGTAGCGTTGTAAAACGCGTTCGAACGGGAAACAGAAGGTTCGCGTTCGTATAGCGTTCGATAACGCGTTCGAACGGGAACATACACGATGCACAAAATCTGACGCAATACATACATAAAAGGCAAATAGCGAAATACGAGGCGCGGCGAAGCATCGTGGCAAAGGATTTTAACCTCTTCAATTAGAGGACCTTTCATTGCACTTACTAAGCCCATGCGCTTATCTCAATACATATACATGAAACAAAAGTAAATGCAAAGATATCGGATTTCGTATACGCGATTGAACATATCTTACATCCAATCGAATATACATCATCCGGCGCGGCGAATCATCGTGGTAAAGGATTTTAACCTCTTCAATTAGAGGACCTTTCATCGCACTTACTAAGCCCATACGCTCATCTCGATGCATATAAAAATAAAGAAAATAACCTTAGACTTCGTATACCCGATTGAACACATCTTACATTCAACCGAATATACATTAATCGGCGCGACAAAGCATCATGGTAAAGGATTTTAACCTCTTCAATTAGAGGACCTTTCATCGCACATACTAAGCCCATGCGCTCGATAACATGCGTAATTTAAATGATGAGTAATAGATAAATCAAAGCAACATAAAACAAAAGAATGTGCCGTTTACTCAAGTGGTACGTGGAGTTGTATCCCGAGTACAGATCATACTACCGTCCATTCGGAATCGGCTATGAAATTTATGTCCGGGTTTCCATCCTATATACCACAAGATGCGACACATATTCCATTTCATTCAAGCCACAACATGCATCCACAAACGACTCTCAAGCGAATAGAATTCAATAAACAATCAAAAGACGAATATAAACCAATGAGAAAAGTGCCATCAGGTCTAACCTTTTAAATCACCTCTTGGATGTACGGTACACGATCGTCGGAAGGGTGGATGCTCAGCAACTCTTCCGGTTCACTGGTTCACTGCTCTCGTTCGTTGTCTTAGTGTTTTGAGTCGTCGTTCTCCATCTTTTGCTGCTGTTTTTACTGTATTTCGCTGCTCTTCCGGTGACGTTTTCTGGTCACTATGTTTGCTGAATTTAGGCTACTGTTCTTGGGTGTCTTTAAGGGCTAAAGGGCTGTGATTTTTGGAGGTTATGGGGGCTGTATGGGGGCTGTGATTTTCAGTTATGGAGAATGTTTAGGGGGAGTGTTGTTTTCGGTGGAAATGGAGGAGGAGGAGAGGAAAATTCTAGGTTGTTTCTTGAGTATATTAGGTGTGAATGGAGAGGCTTTTTTTTTCTTTATGTGAATATGTGTGAATAAGCTAGCCTAGAGGAGGGTGGTGAATGGTTCTTTTTATAGGTAAAGGCTAGGGTTTCTAGGTAAGGAAGGGAATCAAGTAAATAAGGGAGATATTTTGATTGGTTTATGAAAGGAAGGGATCTTGTGCAATTGGTGGGTGAATATCTTAATTAAGGAATTAAAATATTTGATTGATTTTAATGTTTATTTTAATTTGGTATGTGATTTTTAGATTTGTTTTGATTTCACCATGTGTTAAATGTGTGTCTTAAGTGGGCTTGGGCGAATTGGGCTTGATGTGAGGCTAGCAGCAAAACAAGAATTACCGACACCGATCGAACGCCTCTCCGAACGCGGCACGAACGCCCGCAATCTGTTTGGCGTTCGAACGTATACACGAACACAGCACGAACGAAAACAGTGAACCCTTTTTATTCTGAATTTCCCCTTTCCGATGTCCGTTTTCCGTGACCTCCATGACTTAAAAGGTAGTGTCTCCAAATGAGACTCATCATAGGGACTTATGTGCAAAAATGCAGTGCCTACAATGTTATTTAAGGAATACGACCGAGGTAAAAGGGTAAATTCCCTTCTTGGTCAGGATCGTTGATACCGACCCAACCACATGAGTAAATGGCTGAACGCTTGAGTTCGGATGACCGAGCAATTATCAGATCGGCATAATCATTCTCAGTCCAAATGACCACTATGACCGACCTCATAAAGACCGAGCACATGGTGAGGCGTGCTCAGGAAGATAAGGCATCATATTTTCTCGGATAAGATGATAAGTTATCTTACCTTCATGGGGTAAACTGATAATTCTGTGTCCTAGTAGGATGAAGAAATCAAATGTAGTTTTTGACTAGGAATCCTTATGGGAAAAGAGAATTGTTTCAACTAGGAAATTCTTGTAGGAGAATGAATCTAATTTCTAAACTATTATAAATAGAAGGGTAGAGTATGCTTAATGGGCATCAGAATCAATATCAAGATCATTACGATCAGACTTGTAAACACAAGAGATATCAAAAAAGCATATCTCGATAATAAAAGTATCATTTGTTTTGTGCCTGTGGACGTAAGTTGGATCTGATCCGCCGAACCACGTTAAATCTCCTTGTTGATTGGTGTATTTATCCGTCTTTTGCTAAATTTGCTTTTGGTTTCCCCTTAACCGAACAAATTCACTATTGAGAGAGGATTATCTCCGGAGTAATATTCACATATTGCCCTGAGACCAAAATCAGCCGTCAACAGTCGGCGCCGTCTGTGAGGACTCAACGAAAAGCAGTACACGTGGTAAGACAATGGCAGAAGACGGAAATCACCGATCATCAGGAAGCCCAACTACGGACGGGGTAGAGAAGATAGAAGAAAACATGAGGAAATAAATGGAGGAAAACCAAGCCCTTCTAAAAACCATAATGGACCGACTAGAAAGGATGGAAGGGAGGACCAACGAGAGATTTGAAGCCGGAACCAGTCAGAGAAGAGGTGAGACGGCGGAAGGAAAAATGGTTGTATATACAAGTGAAGACGATAGACCCAGATGGAGGGGCCCCTACGGGGTAAAATCCGTAGCGGTAGAAAAAGATTCGCAAACAGAGGACACGTGGGAAGAAGAAGAGGGAAGACAGCCGCCATATTCCTCCTATAATAGCCCCCGAAACAACAGAAGGGAAAAAATGAAGTATGGCGAGGCTGAACGATAGACCTCAAGTCATGAGGAGCGCCACACCCGGGAAAATAGACACGAAGAAGGCCGCAGGAGGCGGCATGGTAACTCAGATAGCAACATAAGGTCTTGGTTGAGGAAAGAGATGGCCAATTGGGGAGTAAACCTCAAGACCGATGCAGGAGATGCCCGGGACGGTGAGGAGGAATCTCCCATCGCAAAAGAAATAAAGTCGGCAAAATTCCCGAGACGATTCAACATGCCTACCATGACACCATACAAGGGGAAACCTTATACTTGTACTTAGTTGTCTCAGAGCATGCAGTAAGTTCGGTGCTAATACAAGAGGACGACAAGGTCCAAAGGCCAATATATTATGTCAGCAAAGCTCTGTTAGATGCTTAGACCTGATATCCGGTACATGAACTGGTCGCCCTGTCATTGATCACTGCAGCCCGGAAATTACGACCTACTTCCAAGCCCATCCTATTGGGGTTTACACCGATTATCCTCTAAGATAGATTCTACAAAAACCAGAAGTTTCGGGCAGGTTAATGAAGTGGTCGGTACAGTTAAGTGAACACGACATTTCTTACCTCCCAATGGTAGCAGTAAAAGGGCAGGCTTTGGCAGATTTTGTCGCGGAATTCACAGAACCCCAGGTCTTGACTGTGGGGGAAGGCAAATGGGAGATGTCAGTAGACGGATCTGCCAGCTCACAAGGCAAGGGAGCTGGAATCGTATTGAAGAGCGACAAAGGTGAAGAGGTATTGTTCGCCTTGAGGTTCGCCTTCGAGGCCACAAACAATGAGGCAGAGTATGAGGCAATTCTGGCCGGTCTTAGGCTATGCGCGGTAGTGGGAGTCCACGACGTAGTGATAAGAAGTGACTCTCAGCTGGCTATTCAGCAGCTGAAAGGCGAATTCCAAGCCAGGGAGCCGAGTATGATAGCCTACTTGGCTGAAGTAAAAAGGTTGGTGGAAAAATGGGGAACGTATACTTTGAGAAAATCAGTCGAGAAGACAACTGCGAGGCAGAATCCTTGGCACGACTCGCATCTTCGATAAAAGCAGTGAACCCCAGAATAATCCCTCTAATCTGCCTCCGAGAAAAGAGCGTGGGAGAACTCGAAGTAAAAGTATTGGATAAGGAAGACAAAACCTCGTGGATACAACCAATTAAGAAATATTTGGAAACATGGGAGATACCCGAGGACAAGAAGGAAGCCAGGAAACTAAAATTCAAAAGCACCAAGTTCTCCATGATCGAATGAGTGCTCTACCGGAGGGGCCACACAGTACCCCTCCTAAGATGTTTAGCGGAAGAAGAGGCCGATTATGTACTCAAGGAAATTCATGCGGGCATCTGTGAGAGTCACGCCGGAGGACAATCGATGGCCTTTAAAACTTTAAGGCAAGGGTTTTATTGGCCGACTATGCATCATGACGGCATGAGAGTGGCCCGGAAATGCGAAGGATGCCAAAAGAATGCCAATATTCATCACCAACCAGCAGAGCAGTTAACCACCTTGTCCAGTCCCTGGCCGTTCACTCAGTGGGGGCTAGATATCATCGGACCAATGCCAAAGGGACGAGGACAGGCGAAGTACGCCATTGTGGCCATAGACTATTTCACCAAATGGGTGGAAGCCGAACCCCTATCCACCATCATAGAGAAGAAGGCTACAGAGTTTCTAAAGAAAAATATTATCTGCAGGTTCGGAATCCCTCGAGTCGTCATCACAGATAACGGAAAGCAGTTCGATAGCAAAGGCTTCCGGAAGCTCTGTGAAGACCTCCAGATCGCCTTACAATTCGCCTCACCAGCCCATCCCAAGTTGAATGGGCAGGTTGAGGCCACAAAGAAAACCATTAAGGCAAATCTTAAAGCTCGGCTCGGATCCTCCAAGGGCTTATGGGTCGAGGAATTACCAGAAGTGTTATGGGCACACCGGACAACCTATAAAAACTCCACAGGGGAAACTCTATTTGCCTTATCATACGGATGCGAGGCAGTCATCCCAGCAGAAATCGGAATGACTACCCACAGGGTCCGCCATTTTGAGGACAAACGAAATGAAGAACTTATCAGAAGTCACCTCGATCTAATCGAAGAAAAGAGGGAGAAGTCGGCTATGAAAACAGCAATCTATCAGCAAAGAATGGCCCGCTTCTACAACAAAAGGGTTCGGACCCGTGTCTTTCTTCCAGGCGACTTGGTATTAAGAAAGGTCACCATGAACACCCGAAGGTCGGAGGAAGGCTCACTAGGAGCCAAATGGGAAGGGCCCTACAAAATTGTAGAGGTGGTAAGGCCATGGGTCTACATTTTAGAACAGATGGACGACACCCCATTAAGGAAACCTTGGAATGCCGAGATGCTAAGAAAGTATTTCCAATAGGTTCCTTTTCTTTTTTTTGCAGCAACCCAACAAGGGTTAAGAGCACAGTGTAAAACCCCTCTCAAAATACCCCGCAAAGAGTTGTAGAGAGGGTAGTAAGTCCCCGAATATGAATACAACTTTCTCTTTCAAAAAAAGAAAAATTCCACCCACTCTTCTAATTAAAATTGAAAGCCATATTCAAAATTCCGGGGACATACTCGATACGGAGGGATGATCAGAGGTCGAGGCACCAAACTCATGACATACCGATCACAAGTGCTACCTTAAAAATCCTGGGCATAGACAATCCGACCTAACTCGCTCCACTTTCAAAAATCAAAACCACATCAAGGGGTAAGAGGTATAAAGGAGCATGAGAACCCTTCGCAGTAGCCGGAGCGCAACTACCCTACAACTTATATATACGGGGAACATTCTGGGATGGTAATCACGGGGAGGGAGTGCCCCCGTAGGATAACCTGTCTGACCGGTTTGGGAGATACAACGCAAGGAATGCGTTACCATATGTTTTGCCTACCCAATGGATCCGTGAGAAGCATAGCACGGGGATGGATGATGCCCCCGTGGCGATTGCTTACTCCAGTGTTACCGAACGTAAGGAGGGAAATGCCCTTAAATGTCTCGGACACTCTTTGATCCCTATTTCCTTGATCATTCAGATCCGTGAGAAGCATAGCACGAGGATGGATGATACCCTATGGCGATTGCTTGCTCCCGTGTTACCGAACATAAGGAGGAAAATGCCCTTAAATGTCTCGGACATTCTTTAATCCCTACTTCCTTGATCATTCGGATCCGTGGGAAGCATAGCACGAGGAGGGATGATACCCCAGTGGCGATTGCTTGCTCCAGTGTTACCGAACATAAGGAGGAAAATGCCCTTAAATATCTCGGACACTCTTTGATCCCTATTTCCTTGATCATTCGGATCCGTGAGAAGCATAGCACGAGGATGGATGATACCCATGTGGCGATTGTTTGCTCCAGTGTTACCGAACATAAGGAGGAAAATGCCCTTAAATGTCTCAGACACTCTTTGATCCATATTTCCTTGATCATATGGATCCGTGAGAAGCATAGCACGGGGAGGGATGATGCCCCCGTGACAATTGCTTACTCAAGTGTTACCGAACATAAGGATGAAAATGCCCTTAATGTCTCGGACACTCTTTGATCCATATTTCCTTGATCACTTGGATCCAAAAGAAGTATAGCACGGGAATGGATTATGCCCTCGTAGCGTATGCTTGCTCCAACATTGTAAGGAGGAGCCCTCGAACAGTACACAGGCTCCATGGAGACCTGAACTATAGAGAATGTACCATTACCATTTTAAACGCTCTTTGATCCAAATCCTGGTTCGCCGGGACTCTGAATTGAAAGGTTCAGAATTGTGTTTTGGAGACCTCAAACAGGACGATGTTCTGAGGCATCCCTACTGTTGTTTTTGGATAAGTGTTAAATCACCCCCGCATTTTTATTTCATTTTCCAAGGTTTTGTTTTCGTTTTCATCAGGTTTGACAAGGGGACGCCCATGCCAAAACTGATAGGGCTTCAAAAGAGGATCCACTTCCCTTCTGAATAAAACCCAAAGGATTAACCGGCTCGGGGCTGGATTCGTTCCGCCGAGGGTACTTGGTTAATCGGCTCGGGGCTGGATTCTTTCCGCCGATGGCACTTGGTCAATCAGCTCGGGACTGAATTTCGTTCCGCCGAGGCCACTTAGTTATTTGGCTCGGGGCTGGATTTCGTTTCGCCGAGGCCACTTGGTTTCTCTCAGCTCAGGGCCGGGTTATGTCCCACCGAGTCTGTCCTTTTGGTCAGGGGACGCAACATTCCCCTAGAGCCAAGTGTTTCTCTCAGCTCGGGGTTGGGTTACGTCCCACCGAGTCTGTCCTTTTGGTCTGGGGACGTAACATCCCCCCAGAGCCAAGTGTTTCTCTCAGCTCGGGGTCGGTTTACGTCCCACCGAGTCTATCTTCTCAAACTAGGGATGTAACATTCCCCTAGTGAGTCAAGTGTTTCTCCTAGCTCGGAGTCGGTCCTCAAGTGGACGTTTTTGGGATAGCAACCGGAGCAAGTCATGAAGGATCAAAAAAGAAAAGTGGAATGGAAGTATACAAGATATTCACATAAATAGGGTCGTGAAAAAAAGTTATTACAAAAAAAAATAAGTGTGTTCGGGATTACACGGGGCCCCATTCGGGTTACCCCCTACAGTTCAGCCCGCGCAGGGACAATTGTTTCTTCCTCAACAGGTACGGGTGGCAACTGGCTGGGCTCGGCCTCGTGAGAGGGGACAATGGATTCCACAGGGACGGCTTGAGAGGCCCCGAAAGTTACGGCTTCGGGAGCAGGAACAGGAACCTCAGGCCGAACCTCTTCAAGAGCATGAGCCTCAGATTGGTCCTCTTCAGGAGTCGGGGCGATCGATATAGGATCGGGGTCCATCACTTCTTCGGGAGAAGGGGATAGTCATTCTTTAAACTCCTCTTCTGAGATTTCCCCCTTGCAGAAGCGGATGGCCGCGTGGATATGCCCCATATTAAGGCTGGGCAAAACCATCGGGATGATCTCGGTGCAATCCCCGACCCCATCAAGTCGGATTGTGTCCCTCTCGACCTCCCACTCAGCTTCTTTCCTCTTGAGCTCATCCCGGGCCCGCACCAGCTCTTCATCTTTGGCCCTCAGCTTAGATTCAACACTGCGCACTTCCACCTGCAGGATCCTGTTATCAGCCTGGGCAGCCTCCAAGTCCTTCTTGGCAGCATCAGGGTTTTTTTCTCTCTAGAGAGGCAGCAGCTCGGAGAGCTTTGTTTGTTGTATGAGCCTCAACAGCAGCCAGCTCCAGATTTTTTATGTTTTCTTCTTTGTGAACCAGCTCGGCTTCCGTTTCAGAGAGTCGGTTCTGAAGCCTCTGGGCTTGGCCGCCCTCAGACAAAAGGCTTAGAAGAAGGTCTTTATTCTTGGCCGTGATATAATTCGCATACCGAGAAGAAATAAAAAATCAGAAAACAAAATTGAGTCATGGACTCATAAGTGAGAATAAGGAAATGTGACTACATTGGCCATTTGGGAGCATATCTCCGTAACGACGTCCTCGAGAGAGAGATCCTTATACCTCAAAATCTTCTCCGCAGGAACCGCCTCGGCCAGTTCATTAATAGCCGGTACCAGGTGAGAAGTGGCCTCCCTAATGCCCTGTCCAAGGTCTTCCACACCAAGAATCACGGCACCTTTCCGTTTTGTGGAAGTACCTTCCGACCTCTTCTTCTCTTTCCGAGCAACCTGCCTCTCACTCAAGACCCGCTCCTCATCCATCTCCCGAGATAGATCGGTTTCTTCTATCCCGATCAGACGCCTCCTTTTCCTAGTAGGTTTTTGCGGGCTGGCAGGACGGGTGGAGACTGTTGGAGATACCCTGGATTGGGGAGATAAGCTTCGGGTAGCTGGCGAGGCCGCCACTTCAATCACCTTTTTGGCCTCGGTTGCTGGCCGTTTTCGGGAGGACCCGGCTCCAGTGTGGCTGATTTTCTTTGTTACACCGACCAGCTGATCCAAGTACTTTGGCCTTTTTGACATACCTACAAAAAAAAACAACAAAGGCAAAAGGGTGATCAGTCCAGAATCTGAGCAAATTCAAAATATCATCATGCTAAGCAAACAAGGAGATTGGTTAGAAGGTTAGTAAAGCCCACCTATCCGCCCCAGGACATTCGGAGGAGCATTCCAAATCAGGCCCGACTCGAGAAAGGCCGCATCATTAACCAATTGTTTCCAATGTTCGGAATAACGCCGAGCCCAGCATACCCGCTGCCGGACCTGGTGGGAAACCTTGGGAGCGTCCCCCCAATAAGCTGGGAAGAATTAAAGAAGTTAAAATCCTATCATAAAATCAAAAGTAAGAACGCTAAAGGGTTAAAATCCTAACCTCTCGCTCTAAAGATATCTGAGACAGAGACCTCCTCTTCGTATGATCTCAGAACTCGTCCCCAATCTCCTGTGGCCCAAAACCATAAGTCTTTGAAGTTCTTGTTGGAGTCGGGAAGCTTGCCGACAACGTTTGGCGAATCAACATAAGTAGAAATGTAATACCAACCATGGTGCGTTTTTGGGTTGGCCTTCAATCGATATAGCCTATTCATTTCTTCAAGAGAGGGTTCACCGAGTCCCGCCCGACTCCAAATCACATGAAGCCCGGCCAAAATCCTCCAGCTATTCAGGCTCAGTTGACAGGGGGCGATCTCCATCTCGGCCAGCATCCAGGCCAAAATCCCCCGAGCTCGAAGAAAGTTCTTCAACAGGGGGGTTCGGAGGTTTAGCAGGGTTTGCAGAGGAAGACCTGGTGTCAGACATCCCTGACATCCGAGAAATAAAAAAAAAGGGGGGGTCAGTCTATAGCTAATTTCTGAAGCTAAGCTTGTGAGTTCTAAATGCCCTAACAACATCGATCAAGCCATAAATCTCTCATTAGCAGCACAAAACCAAAAACACAAAAAAAAGGAAAAGAAATGAACAAAAAGGAGCAGGATTCACAACACATGGAAAGCAAAAGTAAAAAGGTCGTTCAGAAGACTTACTTGTTTCTTTTAGAAGGGTTGCAGATTGCTCGGAGCGGTCTAGTCGTTCTGAGGGTTCACTGGTCACAGCTAAAAAAGAAGAGTTCTCGTGGTTGGGGAGATCGAAGAGTTCATGAAAGAAGGCAACAATGTTTACTCCGTTTTGTTATAGTCTGATCGATGTACTTGTGGCCATTGGATTGAACAAAAGCGTCAGATTTACACCACGTGTCGCTTTTTAAAAAAAGATCTTTCAGAATTGGATGGACGGTTGAGATTGGACGGCTTTTTAATTGACCATAACGGTCGGATTGTTTTGCTTTTTGGCGGGAGAACGACTGATGGTTGACAAGTGGCAAGCTCCCGTCAAACCCTAGAAGTGATCCGATGGGCATTTAAGAAGATGTGACGGTTACGCGTCTCGATGGATGGTTTACAGAGGGGCAATAAAGGAATTTCACGTTGGTAGGAAGAAAGTCAGGCCGAACACCTGAGTCAGACCGACCAAGATGTAAATATGGGCCGACGATATTTCTCCTTCAAAAGATCGGCTATTAGTTCATCAACCATACCACTCTTATATAGTTCCCGGCACCAACTTGTATAACTCGTTGGAACCGAGAACTAGGGGACATATGTTGATGGTGTTTTCAGGTCCTATGTTATTTAAGGAATACGACAAGGGTAAAAGGGTAAATTTCCTTCTTGGTCAGGATCGTTGATACCGACCCGACCACATTAGTAAATGGCCGAACGCTTGAGTTCGGATGACCGAGCAATTATCAGATCGGCAGAATCATTCTCAGTCCAAATGACCACTATGACCGACCTCATGAAGACCGATCACATGGTGAGGCGTGCTCAGGAAGATAAGACATCTTATTTTCTCGGATAAGATGATAAGTTATCCTACCTTCATGGGGTAAACTGATAAGTCTGTGTCCTAGTAGGATGAAGAAAGCAAATGTAGTTTTTGACTAGGAATCCTTATGGGAAAAAAGAATTGTTTCAACCAGGAAATTCTTGTAGGAGAAGGAATCTGATTTCTACACTATTATAAATAGAAGGGTAGAGTATGCTTAATGGGCATCAGAATCAATATCAAGATCATTACGATCAGACTTGTAAACACAAGAGATATCAAAAAAGCATATATCGGTAATAAAAGTATCATTCGTTTTGTGCCCGTGGACGTAGGTTGGATCTGATCCGCCGAACCACGTTAAATCTCCTTGTTGATTTGTGTATTTATCTGTCTTTTGCTAAATTTGTTTTTGGTTCCCCCTTAACCGAACAAATTCACTATTGAGGGAGGATTGTCTCGGGAGTAATATTCTCATATTGCCTGAGACCAAAATCAGCCGTCAACAATATATATACTAGATATTGCTCGTGTCTACGACACGGTGTTATAGAATTTACAGAGAGATTAATATTCTGTTATTTAATTTGTTTGTTAATTTTCAGAGATATTCTATAATTAAATGATTTTATTTTTTAATTAAATGATTTTATTCTTTAATTTATTTGGTAGTTTTTATTTTCCATTAAAAAATAATTTTATTCTTTAATTTATTTGGTAGTTTTCATTTTCCATTTTTATAGAGATTATATAATGGAAGAATTATTTATCAGCCATTAGATTATAATGAAATGATCTGAGCCGCCAATTAAGCCACATAAAGATAGCATTTGGATACATTATCTCTCTTAATCCTAACCATTGGTTGTCTTCTCTTTCCTCCCACACCATTGTGCTTTTATAATATAGATATATATATAATTTTTTTTTTTTTTTTTTTTTTAAGTTTTGAGAATTTTATAAGAAAAAAAATGGTTGTACAAAAAGTACTTCCCATCAAAATCACTTTAAGCAAACACTTACACACCCACTACTCCTTTTGCCAAGTCCAGCTCCTCCCTCCCGGTGCCAAAACCAAGTAAAAATTTCGTTGTGGGGTCACTGAAGCTCAACTCAGTAACTCATATTTGCACTCGTACAGAGTCCAATTTACTTCATAAATAGAGACAAAACCAGCGACAGAAGCAGAGAGGCGGGAAAAGCCGAAAGCACGGAGAAAAAAAAATAAAAAGAGGGGAAATGAAGAAGGGGGGCAAAGGAATGGAACGATCGGTTGATGATAGATACTCACAATGGAAGTCTTTAGTTCCTGTACTCTATGACTGGCTCGCCAATCACAATCTCGTTTGGCCTTCTCTTTCTTGCAGGTCCGTACACACCCTCTCTGTCTCTCTATTTCTATCTCTCTTTTGTGGGTAGTTCTTGTTTTAAGTTGGGTGTCTTTGGCTGCTGATTAAAATGTAATGCTTGAGTTAAAAAATGTTTCTTTTTTGTTTTTGTTTTCGCTTTTTAGGGTTTTCAACATTTTTTCTAATGTGGGTATGTTGAATTTGAAGTAAAAAGTTAGGATGTGTTGTGTTGTGTTGCTTTTGATAATATTTGGTGTTAATGGGAATGTACCTGTAAAAGAAGTACTTTTAAGGGTTTTATCCATTTTTGCTATTGGGGTGTCTAAGATTTTGGACAGAAAAGTGAAGGATGTATGCATTTCTATTGGTAATTTTCTTCCTTTTTCCCTTTATGAGGATTTTAAGTTTTGAATTCTGCTGTGTTTGTTTTTATTTCTGTGTGAAGTGAGGTTGAGTGGCTAGGTTTTAATTATTGTTCTGTTTGGTTGTTGGGAAAATGAGGCTAAGGAAAACCATTTTAAGTTTATTTAAAATTGCAATTATGTTCAGGGACAACTAGTTATTTTATCTGTTGGTTCTTTGTGAATGATCTGTTTAGTTTTTGAGCAAATGTTCAAGGAAAAGAAAATGAAATGTGGAGTTCTCGTGTCTTTTTTTTTGGCCGCTCTAAAATGTAATAATACCTCAGCTCATTACTACCTGCTATGGGCTTCTCACTTGCTTTTGTGTCCTCCCTGTATTTCTCTCTCGAGTTATTTTGATTTATCTTTTTCATATTCTTCATCCTCCTCGGTAGTAGGGTACTTTTCAGGTTTCGTATGCACATTTGCTGTGATGTTCTTGTCTTGTTGAACCCTCTGGTTACTTGAAGAGAAAACTTTGTGGGGAAAATCTTCAGAATTTTATGTCTTAATGCTTTTCAGTTCTTATAAAGGCGTTAGTTTTGTAGGCAGAGTTAGCTTAACAATCTTCTTAGGCATAGCTGAATGTTCATGTAAATCTCTAATCCTTCTGTAAGTTTGTACTGATAGGTGGGGTCCACAACTTGAGCAAGCTACTTACAAGAATCGCCAACGTCTTTACCTTTCTGAACAGGCAAGTAGAGTTTTTTGTAAAGCAATTGACTATGTATTTCTTATTTTTATGGTTGGTGGACTGCTTTTAAGTCATTTTGTAGTCTTAACATATTTAATTTTCTTTTAATGTATTTATGATATACTTATTCTATTAAGTTGGGTAGCGATTTATGTCTATGTGTGATTTTGTTATTTTCTTTGTACTCAGACTGATGGAAGTGTTCCAAATACGCTTGTAATAGCAAACTGTGAGGTTGTTAAACCTCGGGTCGCAGCTGCAGAACACATTTCGCAGGTGATGCTGTTGTGAATAGTTATTTACTTTTTATTTTCCCTCATTTTGTCCCCACACATCCCCTTCATTTTCTCCCATATCTGATTTCATTGACTTTGTCTGGTTCATTGAATGATTATGTTATCCTTTTCATTGCTTGGTCTTACAGTTTAATGAAGAAGCACGCTCGCCCTTTGTAAAGAAATATAAAACAATCATACATCCTGGTGAGGTAGCTATCACCCTTTTTCCCTTGGCACCTTGAGATCTCTGGCTTTATGAGATATCATGGGCAGTTTGTTGATTTATCACCTCACACATTTTCGTTTTGCATTGTTCATAATTGTAACTTACTCAAACCTGTGTGCAGGCTCTCTCATGACTTGTACGTTAGATTATCATGTGTTAATTAGTATTTTAGCTTTTAAGAGTGATTTTTGTAATATTTTGCAGGTGAACAGAATAAGGGAACTCCCACAGAACAGTAAAATAGTAGCCACACACACTGATAGCCCTGATGTAAGCAAATTATTATCATGTGGGATCCGTTTAAATAAAGAGAATGAGTGTCTGAATATCTTGAATTATAATTATTCCATTTCAATTTGATTAAATTAATGAAGCTCATGTGAATTGAGTTCTTGGGACTTTCAAAATAGGTCCTCATTTGGGATGTTGAGGCGCAACCTAATCGTCATGCTGTCCTGGGAGCTGCAGATTCTCGTCCAGATCTGGTGCGACTGTGCTAACGAATAATTGTTATCATCAGCATCTATTATTTGTCATTGTAAATTTAACTTGCAATCAAGTTTTTAGCTATTGCTGACCATGTAGCATTTACATACACGCACACACATTTACAGTGTTCACATATTACCATTACTTTGTTATTGGTTTTTCTCATATCCATGTTAAGCTTTGTTAACATATAGTACGCTATCTTGCAGATATTGACTGGGCATCAGGATAATGCTGAATTTGCTCTTGCCATGTGTCCAACTGAACCCTATGTGCTCTCTGGAGGTTGTAACTCCTTTTTCCCCCTTTTTCTGGCTTGAAAGTAGCTGCAATGCTGCATAACCTATTCTACAGAATATTATGAAATACCAGCACTTCATGCTGCTCTCAAGTGATGCTTTGTTATCGTTTCTTTTCATCCACCCCACCTTTTTTTTCTTTTTTAAATTATATTGGCTTATGAGTTAGAATTTTTTTTTTTGGTCAAATCAATGTTTAAAAATAGGAATAACCCCTTGAGGCGGTCAACCTTTGAGGCGCGAGGCGGACCACCTTGAGGCGGAGAGGCAGGCGCCTCAATGCGAACGCCAAAAAATTAAAATTAATTTTTGTAAATTGATGAAATGATGATTCTTGATTAATAATAAATTTATTATAAATATTTAGTAATTTAATAAATAATAATTAATTATTTCAATTAAAGATATTTTTGTAACTTATTTTTATTTAATATTTACAATAAATAATTTTATTGTTAATAATAAATTAATTTGATATCATCCACAATTAATTTTTTTTTGAAAATCACTTGATTAATGATATTAACATTTATAAATTACACAAAGAAATAATTTGGAATTGAGATTATGCAGATCATGGCACAATTTTAAATAGTTTCATTGCTCCTATGGAGACAATAATTTTCATCATGCATATATATGATAATAGTAATAATAATTTTCATTATTTTTACAATACAATTTGATACATGAATATCATCAAAAATCACACGGTCCAGCAGCAAAAGTTGACTTCCTACAAAAAATACAAAAAATAATTAATAATTTATTAAATGATGTAAGAATTACAATAAAATAATTTTATTATTACAAAAATATAATTAATAATTAATAATTTATTAAATGATACAAAAGTTGAATTCCATCTCACTTTACAATAATCATTTATAATTAATAATTTATTACAAAAAAATAATTTATTAATAAATTATTAAATGAAGTGTGAACCGGCTGTCTTCTTCTTCATCTCTTCGTCTTCTTCTTCCCCATCTTCATCTTCATCTCTTAGTCTTCTTTCTTCTTCATCTCTTCGTCCTCTTCTTCTTCATCTTTGTGTCCTCTTCCTCTTCATCTCTTTGTCTTCTTCATTTCTTCGTCTTCTTCTTCATTTATGGTGATGAAACCGAGAGAGGCATAGAGCTGCATGAGAGAGAGGCAAAGAGTTGCGTGATGTGCGAGGCTGCCGCCTCAAGCGCTTCTCGCCGCTCGTCTGTGAAGCGGTGTGAGGCGGCCGCCTCACTCGCTGCGGTGCGGGAAATGCCAAAAGGCCGCCAGAGGCGGACGCCTCGACGTACCTTCGCCGAGAGGCGGCGACGCGGCGCCTCAAGGTGCCGCCTCTGACCGCTTTTTAAAACAATAGGTCAAATATCTTCGTGATTGAGATGAATCTTTTCATTCTTCTTGGCATGAGAATCTTTTTCTGATGCATAATTTTGATTGATGAGATTTTTATGACAGGCAAAGACAAGTCAGTGGTTTTATGGAGTATTGAAGATCATGTCACTGCTTTGGCAGCAGAACCAGGTTCCACAAAATCTCCAGGATCTGGCAGTGCCAATTCAAAAAGTGCTTCAAGAGCGGTGGGAATGGTGACAAACCGCTAGAGAGCCCTTCTATTGGGGCACGAGGTATCTACCTAGGGCATGAAGACACTGTTGAAGATGTTCAGTTCTGTCCATCAAGGTATTGGCATTCTTTAGTCAATGTTTTATGTAGCTAAGTAATTATGTATTCATGATTTTCCAGTTGGATGTTATTATTTACCATCTGCTAAATACCTTGACTTATCTCAGAAATTTTGATATTGATTTCCTCTCCTCTCTTTACAGTAATTTGGTCTTGAATTATTGAACTAAAAAGATATTATGGGAAGCAATATATTACAAAGATAATCTGCTCTTCTATATGTGCCGATTCTTCTGCTTTACAGCAGGATGATCGTTTCTGGTTTTGTGATGGGCTCTTTTGTTTTCTATTATGTGTAGTGCACAGGAGTTCTGCAGTGTAGGTGATGATTCGTGCCTTATACTATGGGATGCCAGATCTGGCTCTACTCCAGCTGCCAAGGTCATTGTTCTTCACATCATAACTATCCATTTCTTCTTTCATTTTTTTTGTTGTTGTATTGTGATCTCCTCACTAGTTAGAGAATAGTTCTGAGTTTGTTGTTGACTTGCTTTTGCAATTTCTTTTGTTGTGAGAGCAGGTTGAGAAAGCTCATGATGCCGATATTCATTGTGTTGATTGGAATCCTCATTGTGTAAATCTCATTCTGACAGGGTATTTATATCTCTTTTAGGACACTATGACCAAACAGAATATGTGACAAATTTCTGTTAGTTTGTTTTGCATTTTAACCCGGGTGAGGTGGTGCAAGTGGTGAATGTTGTCTAAGATACATTGGTGCATTGGGTCCCCCCAACGTCATGCATGCCTCTTCTAGAGACCTTTGTAATTTGGTTTGGGAAAATTATCTATTAAATTTATGAATGCTCGTGAACTAATAATTCTATTTTCACGGATTAGGGTACACATCTTCCATTTGTTGGCTCTAATCTCCTCTGCTTTGCTTATAGGTCTGCTGATAACTCTATTCACATGTTTGACCGCCGAAAACTGACTTCTGATGGAGTTGGATCCCCTATTCATAAATTTGATTGTCATAGTGCTGCTGTCCTTTGTGTACAGGTAACTTAGATTGCCTCTTTCAGTACATCTTTGGGATTGAGGTCTGTAACTTTTTTTGTTATGTTTAACATCAACTATGCATGTTTTCAGTGGTCTCCTGACAAGTCATCAGTCTTCGGAAGCTCTGCAGAGGATGGAATTTTAAACATCTGGGACCATGAGAAGGTCTGAAGCCCTTATATTTTCTCCCTGCCAGCCTTATACCTTCTCTCACTCTCATTCTCTCATCTTGAAATCTTGAATGAGACATACGAGCAGCAACAAAGTGTGAATTGGCCTTGTGTTGATGCGCTTGCATGTTTTGTTGGAATCATTCACGAGTATATTGATTTTGTCCATGCATGTATTTCTGTATTGGAGTTCTTTCAAGGCTCTTCCCCTCCCCCACACTTTCTATCTTCTCCTGCAAGAATTATAATATATGATTCCTTGAGTTTGGGTTGTTTTCTATATAAAACTTGTCCTAATTGAAATGAGATTGCCAGTATTGAT
Source organism: Zanthoxylum bungeanum (assembly GCA_019454045.1). Taxonomy (NCBI): domain Eukaryota; kingdom Viridiplantae; phylum Streptophyta; class Magnoliopsida; order Sapindales; family Rutaceae; genus Zanthoxylum; species Zanthoxylum bungeanum. The sequence goes on from SKCR01035516.1 coordinate 68,315, forward strand.
GACTAAATGCGTAGCACACTATGATGCCTGATCATGTTTTATTGTTGTGTATAATAAATTTCAGTTTTTTTTTTCCAGATTGGTAAGAAGCAAGATTCTGTTGGATTGAAAATGCCCAATTATCCACCAGGGTTATTCTTCCGACATGCTGGACATAGGTAATGGAGCTATATCAGATGATAATTAAAACGTCTAGTCATGGATGTAACCTTCTTTATCGCTTAATTTCATAAGATTGTCACTCACTATAAGTAATTTATGCATGTGAACCAGAGACAAGGTTGTAGACTTCCATTGGAATGCATCTGATCCATGGACAATTGTCAGTGTATCTGATGATGGTGAAAGTACTGGAGGAGGTGGCACGCTACAGGTAATAAACATCGACTTTAGAGACGTTAGTGACTTTAGTCTTATAATAGAGGCTCTGCCTCCAAGTTGGCCATCAATCTTTGTCTGTCTATTCTACTGGGACAAGTTATAACAGTGCATGTTAGGAAGCACTATTTTGGGGAGACTGGACCCAAAGAAATTGGTAATTGGCTCATCATTTTCAAAATGAGATGGCAATGCTCTGGCCTAAACTCCAGTATTAGTTCAATCCCACTTTGTTTTCATGGTCATATGGTTGCAAGCTTACTGTTCTAGTGTATATTATCTACATATTCCATACAAATCAGTCATTAAAGAGCAGCATTATATGCCTTACTTTGTCGTTTAATACGTGAATTACTTTGACTGATGTAACAACACCTGTATCGCAGATATGGAGGATGATCGATTTGATTTACCGGCCTGAAGAAGAGGTTTTGTCTGAGCTTGACAAGTTCAAATCTCACATATTCAGTTGTGATAAAAGTTAGAACAACTTCTCTCGTGTTAAATTTCCAAACTCTCTCTCTCTCTCTCTCTCTCTCTCACATAAATTTCAAGTGTTTGGACTCTTGTGGAGTTAAAGATTCTTCAACTAGCTATCAGATTCTATTATCTCTATTTATCGGTGTTTATTTTTTTCCTTTTCATTTTATGAGGTGCGAAACTTTCTAGGAAACTACAGTAGTGTTATACAAGAAAAGGGTATGCCTGAGGGATTCGGTTTTAGTCAAAGGAAATGTCATCTATTAATATTATGTTTGGCCTCTTTAGGGGCATGAATTCGAACCCTCGCTGTTGCGGTGGGGATGGGGTTCAATTATCTCCGCTATAGTCCGGTTTTAGAATTGGAGGCAGATTTCTCCCAATTATTTGTGAGAGGAGATTCGATGGACCTCTAAGGATGAATTACAAAGATATGTATTTAAACTCCCAATAAACATTAGATCTAAGTAGGGATGTTAATAGTTGGATATCAAAAAAAAGAAATTTAACAATTTTGTTTAAAGATCTATTGAAGGTCGTTATCGTGTTAGACTGTTCAGTGGTAGTGAGCTTTGCTGAAAAACTATTAAGACTTGGATCATACATGAGAGCTATTTTTTTTATCAATTTTTTCTTTATCGGATAATTTTGAGTATCTAAAATAATCGACTATATTAGTATCGCTACTCATCATAAGTAAGCTCTATTTTTGGAGCTAAAAGAAGTAAAAATATTAACAATTTGAAAATAGCAAAAACAACTCGTGGCATTAGCACCTTATTATTGCTCTCTCCCTCCTTGTGCTCTTAGAAAGAAACCCTAAACAATAAAAATAGCCTCCGCTACCACCTGCCCTGTGGGTAGGGATGATAATTTTACCCGTAAATTTGTTGGTATTCCTCGATATTAGTAGGATTTGATAAATATTTTAACGGATTTTGTGCAGGTTTGGTAAAGACTAATACCAAAAAAATACCCGCAGTAGGTATCTACCAAGCCTGCAAACTTATTTTTTAATGTTTTAATTTAAATCAATAATTTTTTAAATTATCATAACACATCATTTTGTCTAATTATTTAAGAATGAAAATCTAATAGCTCATAGTACCCATTTCATCTTTTGTCAATCTAAAATGTAATAACTCACAATACTCATTAGAATATTTGAACCAAGTTTATTAACTATTTTATGGTATTATATCATTGGAATATTTATTACATGTTTATTAAATATTGATAGTGTTTTATATTTCGTATGTTGTCAACTGAATTAAAATCTATTAAGAACAAGTTATTTGTTCCTTATTATTTGTTTCGACTCCAATTTAAATTTATACTATATTATATTAAATTAAAAAACCCGTAGGGTACCAATGTATGTTTAGTAATAAATGTAAATCCATTAAGATGGGTTTGATAATGGAAACTAAAAACCACAACGAACATGGTTTAAATTTGATATTGGTAAACCTGTACAAAACCCTACCCGCATTCATCCCTTGTGGGTGGCAACAAGAGACTCTCCCAACAACACACCCTACTTCTTCTTCCCCATTCTCCTCCATCTTTCTTTCTTTCTTTTTCTTTTTCTTTTTCTTTTTCTTTTTATGCTCTTTATCTTCTTTTTCGTTTCACCTCTCTTACGGTCTTACCCTTTCCCCATTAACCCATGCTCCCCATTTGCTTCACCGAAAAATTCCATCCGGTGAACTAATCGACAACCCTTCCCACGTTCTCCATTTTTTCCTTTTTTTTTTATGTGTTTTCATAACTAAATTTTTTGATTTGTGAATCAACTCTATATAGTGGTAAATGTTCAATTATTTTATTTTATTTTGTTTTTTTTTTTTTCCTATTTTATGCAGAAATAATAGTATTTTCATCAACCTACAAAAAGATTTGGCGCGTGCTAAATTAATATATCTGACTCTGATGGTGAAGATTGAAGCTCTACAGTGTTTCCTGAGGCGTTTACACAATCTTATATGATGTGAATTAAGGACCGCCCCAAAAGATTGATCAATTACTGATGAGCGGAAAATATATCAATATTTACCGCCCATTTTATTTAATATTTTATTTAGTTTCTCGGGTTTGATGAACGTTTTGATATGTTTTAGTTTATTTTGTAGATAAAATAATATTGGGACTCAATGAAATCATTTAGGACGAAATATGGGTCAAATAAGGGCAAATATTGGACTTGACATATTAATTTTGGAGATTGGAAACTTGAAAGGGCGTTTTAACGAAGTGCAATTTTGGAAATTCCAGTTTTGCGCATCTTTCGTATTTGGGCATAACTTTTTACTCTGATATCGGATTGGGCTGATTCAAGTTTCAGATTAAAGAAGACTTAATGATCTACAACTATGAAGAACAAAATAATTTCGAATTCTGAAGATTTCATGACCGAAATTGATGAAACATCTGGAAGTGTGTTATGTGTAATTATTAAAGTCATTTTCAAAGCAAAAAATAAATTAATAAATAAATAATAAAAATTATCAAATCACCACCAAACATGATAGCAATTAGTGGAGCAATTAATAATAGATTTGGTGGAGCAATTAGTGGAGCAATTAATAATGGATTTGGTGGATGATTTGATGGCGGCAAAATTTTGCCTATAATTACCAAGCCATTTAATTTGTAAATTCATACTTTCTTCTAAGGAATCCCTTAAGAATACTAAGAAGATTGTATCTTGTTTGTTTATTTACAGCTTTCAGTAATTAATTTCCGCTTTCACACTTTATTTTCTTTACTTTTCAGTTTTTACTTTCCGCAATTTACTTTTACGCACAATACTTTTCTTTCTTTAATTTTCAGTTTTTACTTTTTAGTAATAAAGACGTAACTCCCCTTTGCTGGGGTAAAAGGTAAAACTTTTATTACTAATATTTAGATTAATCTCCATTAATTATACTATATAAACTACTTAAAACCTGACTTAACGAGGATACCGTCATATTGGTCGGTTGGTAATTATTTAAATTGGTTTTAACCTTACTAAACTGGATACCGCCTGATTGGTCGGTTGGTAATTAATTATTAATTTGATTTAATATAGATACCGCCTATATGGCTGGTTGGTAATTATCATGCAAAGTTAATATATTATATTAAGGGAGATATCTAAAATAGAAGTAATAAAAGTGGATCATTTTACCTCAGCATTTTCTTTTATTGTACTTTTACTTTATTTACTTTCAGCATTTACTTTTCAGCAATTTACTTTCAGCAATTTACTTTCAGCATTTATTTTCCGTCATTTACTTTTAGCATTTACTTTATGTCTTTTCTTTTATTTAAGTTTCTAATACCCGTAAATATGTGTCGTAACTAAACCAGTTATCTGGGATTGTGATGAAGTCCAATATCACCGGTTTATAAGGGGTTAAATTACGGTTTGGGTAATATAAAGGTTTATTTATTGAGTCTTAGTCTTAATGCATCTTGTTAACTGGCCATTAATAAGATTGATTCGGTAAACTTAAAATGAACTTGGAAAAGAGATTTTAGGTTAAAGACCTTAGACTCAATAGCCCACGATCTTCCTTGAGGATAGATAACCCTTTAATAGATTTCCTTACAGGATAGGAATATACCTGTCGGGCGGGGGTAGCCATAATTGGAACTTAATCTTAATGAATTCAGATAACTTGGTTAACATATGAATATGATTAATTGGGTTATACTGGGTATTTGTATTTGACCATCGGAAGATGCTTTTACATAATTTCGTGTTCCAGGTTAATAGACCAATATTTTACACAAACGTAAAATAACCACTTCATCTTTTCAAAAAAAATATTGGAATGATTCACAACCCTGGATAGTTTTATAAATTTGAATTTTCTTCAATCTACTTTCAAGCAATTTTATTTACTTGTTTTAAGTTTTAAAGTCACCACCCAATCAAACAATCAATCCATTAGATACTTGTAAACATTTAACTTCATAAATTAATAACAAAAGGTTTTAAGTCCTCGTGGGATCGATACTTTTATACTACTTGAACGATACGTGCGCTTGCGTTATACGGGTGTGATTACGCACCGGTCAAGTTTTTGACGCCGTTGCCGGGGACTTATTTATCTTTCACCATTAGTTTTGGGGTTAGATACGTTACTTGTATCTAATTTCTTTTTACTTATTGTTTTTGTTTTCTTGTGTTTCAGGTTATCAGAAACTACATGAGATGAACCAGAAGCTTTGAACTCCGACCGCTTGACCCATAAATTGAAAGAACCATCAGACAGTTGAGAAAGGAAAGGCGAGAAGGCCAAGAAGCAATTATCAACATGGAACCTGAACCTTTGGAGGTTGCTCCACCAATACCCATTCGAGACAGAACCATTCTGGTGGTCGACGGCTTCATTTCCTGTATTGTACTTCCTCATTTACCAGTAAATGCGTGTGACATCAAAACTTGCATTCAGATGATTCAACAGTCAGTGCATTTTGGGGGAAAGCAACTGAAGATCCTAATACCCACATCGGTAACTTTCTGGAAGTTTGCGGCACTTTCAATTACAACCGAGAAGCTGAAGAAGCAATGAGACTGTGGATTTTTCCATACTCCTTGAAGGACAGAGCTAAAGCTTGGCTACATTCACTACCAGCAGGTTCCATCACAACTTGGAACACTTTAGCCACTAAATTTCTTGCAAAGTACTTTCCACCAGCCAGAACTGGAAAGCTGAGGAATGACATCACATCTTTTGTACAACAAGACTCGGAAACTCTCTACAAATCTTGGGAAAGGTACAAAGATTTGCTCCGGAAATGTCTACACCATGAGATTCCAAAATGGCTTCAAGTCCAAACTTTTTATAATGGACTTTCTGGATTGATGAGAATCACAATCGATGCTGCTGCTGGAGGAGCTTTAATGGCAAAATGAGAAGATCAAGCCTGAGACCTAATCGAAGAAATGGCCAACAAAAATTCCTTGTGGCCAACAGAAAGGAGCATGATCCAAAGAATTGCAGGAATTTATGAAGTTGGAGCCAATACAACAGTCAACGCCAAGCTGGATCAGATATGCAAATTCATGGAGACTCTTACCACTGGATCCACAAGTTCACCATATGGAGGAGCACCAGAACCAAACCAACTTGAAGAGACGGTGAATTATGTCAACAATTTCAATAGACATAGGAACAATCCATATTCCAACACCTACAACCCAGGGTGGAGGAATCATCCTAATTTTTCATGGAGCAACAATTCAGGGCAAAAGAACAATCCACCACATGGATTCCAACAGTAGAACTATCCACCACCTAGATTCCAGCAACATAACAAAGGCCAGGAGCAGGCAAATGAACCAGGAATAGCAGAAGTGCTGGCTCAGTTAAAAAAAATACGATGCTATGTTTCAGAGCCAATCTGCTTCCATTAAAGCACTGGAGAATTAAATAGGACAACTGGCCAATGCTCAGAGTTACAGACCGTCAGGTAATCATCCCAGCAACACAGAACCAAATCCAAGGAACCGAGGGAAGGAGCAATGTCAAGCCATCACCTTGAAAAGCGGTACTGAAATCAACAAAGATGTTGGAATCAAGGCAATAATTGAGGAAGTTCCAAAAGATGCAGTTCCACTGATGGAGGAAAAAGAAGCAAAGGAAAAAGAAAAAGATCAGTCACTCCACATCCACCTTTTCCACAGCGATTTCAGAAAAACAAGCTGGACAAGCAATTTGCTCGATTCCTGGAGGTGTTCAAAAAACTGCATATCAACATTCCATTCGCAGAAGCCTTAGAAGAAATGCCCAGCTACGTCAAATTCATGAAAGATATTCTTTCACGAAAACGGAGATTGAGAGATTACGAGACAGTAGCATTGACGGAAGAATGCAGTGCCATCATTCAGAGGAAACTTCCCCCGAAGTTGAAAGATCCTGGCAGTTTCACTGTCCCATGCACCATTGGAGAACACTATATCGGTAAGGCTTTATGTGACTTAGGCGCAAATGTTAATTTAATGCTTTTTTCTATTTACAGGAAACTGCAAATTGGAGAAGCAATGTCTACCTCAGTCTCACTACAACTTGCTGATCGAACGCTCACATTTCCAAGAGGTGTTGTTGAAGATGTGCTGGTCAAAGTCGACAAACTCATTCTTCCAGCAGATTTCATTATCATTGACATGGAAGAAGACAAAGATGTACCTATCATCCTTGGAAGACCATTCTTGGCAACAGGAAGAACTGTTATTGATGTACAAAAAGGAGAACTGACCGTGAAAGTTCAAGACCAAGAAGTTACCTTTAATATTTTCAAAGCCATGAAATTCCCGAGCGATGAAAAGGAAGAAGAATGTTTCAGAATTGATGTTGTTGATAATATCGTTCAGGATACTGATACAACTCCCACTGACAAACTTGAAGCTTGCATCACCAACATGACTAACAGCGAGCTAGATGCTAAAATCATGGAATGTATCAACTACCTTGACAAAGCATTCCGATTCAAATCGACACCACAAGTGGAAAGTCTGGAACTTCCAAAGAAAGATCGAATCAAGACTTCGATTGAAGAACCACCACAGCTAGAGCTGAAGCTACTTCCGAGCCATCTCAGGTATGCATTTCTTGGAAACTCTTCTGAATTACCTGTTATTATTTTTTCTTCACTAACATTGGAGCAGGAAGAAAAGTTACTAAGAGTGTTACGAGAACACAAGAGAGCCATTGGCTGGACTATAGCAGACATTCGAGGCATTAGTCCATCATTTTGCATGCACAAGATTCTGATGAATGATGAGTACAAACCCACAGTGGAGCATCAACGGAGACTCAATCTAATCATGAAGGAGGTCGTAAAGAAAGAAATCATCAAATGGTTGGATGTTGGCATCATTTACCCCATCTCAGACAGCACTTGGGTGAGTCCTATGCAGTGTGTGCCAAAGAAATGAGGAATCATTATAGTCACAAATGAAAAGAACGAGCTAATTCCAACAAGAACAATGACTGGATGGAGAGTATGCATGGACTACCGAAAACTGAACAAAGCCATGAGAAATGACCATTTTCTGCTGCCATTCATTGATCAAATGTTGGACAGACTGGCATGACATTAGTTCTATTGCTTTCTGGACGGATATTCAGGGTACAATCAGATTGCTATTGCCCCAGAAGATCAGGAGAAAACCACATTTACATGTCCCTATGGTACTTTTGCTTTCTGCAGGATGTCATTTGGATTATGTAATGCACCCGCCACATTTCAGCGTTGTATGATGGCCATCTTCTCAGACATGCTGGAGCAGAGTATGGAGGTATTCATGGATGATTTTTCTGTGTTTGGAGACTCTTTTGACCACTGCTTGCAAAATTTGGAACATGCGTTACAAAGATGTGAAGATACCAACCTGGTACTCAACTGGGAGAAATGCCACTTCATGGTGCAGGAAGGCATTGTTCTTGGACACCGGATCTCACAAAAGGGAATCGAGGTAGACAAAATAAAGATTGAAACAATTGAAAAACTACCTCGACCAACATCAGTAAAAGAGATTCAGAGCTTTCTCGGACATGCAGGTTTTTACAGGAGATTTATCAAAGACTTTTCCAAGATTGCTAAACCTCTGTGCAATCTTTTGGAGAATGATGTGCCTTTCAACTTCACCAAAGAATGCCAGGAAGCTTTTGAGATCTTAAAACAGAAGCTGATTTCTGCCCCCATCATTGTAGCACCGGACTAGACTCTTCCATTTGAAGTGATGTGTGATGCTAGTGATTTTGCTGTAGGTGCATTTTTGGGACAACGCAAAGCAAAGATTTTCCACACCATTTACTACTCCAGCAGAACTTTGAATGAAGCTCAACTCAACTACACAACCACCGAAAATGAGTTGCTCGCAGTTGTGTACGCTTTTGACAAATTCCGCTCATATCTGCTGGGTCCCAAAGTGGTGGTCTACACAGATCATTCAGCAATCAAATACTTGATCACGAAGAAAGATGCCAAACCCAATTTAATCCGTTGGATACTTCTTCTGCAAGAATTTGACGTGGAAATTCGAGACAGGAAAGGGACGGAGAATCAGGTGGCAGATCATCTATCGAGGCTTGAGAATAGAGAAACAGCTGGCAAAGAACTGACAATCAAAGAAACTTTTCCAGATGAACAGCTGTTTGCCATGAAACAGCAGGATGTCCCTTGGTATGCTGACTATGTCAACTTCATTGTATCAGGAAAATGGCCGTTGGAATGGACAACTCAGCAAAGGAAGAAATTCTTCAAAAAAGTCAAGCATTATGTCTGGGATGAGCCGTACTTGTTCAAACATTGTGCTGATCAATTATTGAGACGCTGTGTTCCACAGGAGGAGGTCAACATTGTTTTGCAACACTGTCATTCATCACCATATGGCGGAAACTTCAGCGGAAACAAAATTGCAGCCAAAGTCCTACAATCAGGTTTGTTCTGGCCCACTCTTTTTAAAGATGCTTATCTTTTTTCTCTTTAATGTGACAGGTTCCAGAGAACGGGGAATATTTCCAGGAGAAATGAAGGACCTTTGCAAAATATTTTGGAAGTGGAGATATTTGATGTGTGTGGTATTGATTTTATGGGACCTTTTATTCCATCATTCGGAAACATGTACATCCTGGTTGTTGTAGACTACGTCTCCAAATGGGTTGAAGCAATTGCACTACAATCCAATGATTCAAAAGTGGTGATCAAATTCCTGAAAAAGAACATTTTCACTCGGTTCGGAACACCTCGGACAATTATCAGTGATGGTGGCTCACATTTATGCAACAAATACTTTGATGCACTCATATCCAAATATGGAGTTACTCACAAGGTTGCCACTGCTTATCATCCACAGTCAAATGGACAGGTTGAAGTTTCAAACAGGGAAATCAAAAGAATCCTAGAAAGAATTGTTGGATCAACAAGGAGGGACTGGTCAACAAAACTGGATGACGCATTATGGGCCTATCGGATAGCTTACAAGACACCCATTGGTATGTCCCCTATCGATTGGTGTTTGGGAAAGCATGTCATCTGCCAGTTGAGCTTGAACACAAGGCGTACTGGGCATTGAAGAAGTTGAATCTTGATCCACAAGCTGCAGGAGAGAAAAGACTTCACCAACTCAACGAATTGAAGGAGTTTCGTCTACAAGCTTATGAGAATGCCAGATTGTACAAAGAAAAGACCAAGAAATGGCATGATAAAAAAATAGTGCACAGACAGTTGGAACCAAGGCAGCAAGTGTTGTTGTACAATTCACGGTTGAAACTTTTCCCTGGAAAGTTGAAATCAAGGTGTTCAGGTCCATTTGTGATCACTTAGGTTTTACCATATGGAGCTATTGAGTTACTGGATCCCAACACCAACAACACATTCAAGGTTAACAGTCAGCGTGTCAAGCACCACTGGGGAGAATCATTTGAGTGACAAAAAGAAAGTGTCACACTTTCAGATCCAGCCTAACGTTCGAGAAGTCACGTCTAGCTGACGACGTTAAACTTAGCGCTCGCAGGGAGGCAACCCATGCAATTTGTGTATATATTATGATCTGGTGTGTTTAATTTTTGCAGGTAAAGTCATTTCACGATGGAATAAGCTCTCGCAAATCTTCAAAAGAAATTTCCTTCTCTCCATCAAAAATCTCTGATGAAAGTTTACAAAGCTCGCTTGGAACGGATGAGATTACTAACGATCCATGGTGTTCATAATGACATTCGTTGGGTAATTTAAGCACGGGTCCGATTGGCAGGTGAGTCTTCTGACTCTTTTATTTCACATCTGCTTGGTTTTGGAAGAAGCACCTATGCAAAGAAACGTAGAGCTAAGCAAATGAATGTTTGTTACAAATGTGCACGCTGGAATTGCAATACTCGTTGTCGTTCTTTAGGAATGGTGTCTGATAATCGCGAAGACAAAATTAAATTCATTAGGGATGGCTTGAGTAAGGAGTCTTTAGATGATATATCTTCGACTCTTGAGACGCATCCCAATGGATATGTTCACATAGCCTTTCACAAATTACATACGCAATTTCAAAAAGAAAGACAACAGTTAAGTCTCGGGAATCTGACTAAAAAAGACACTGTTTGCCAATTTATAAGAAAATTGGATGGGAAGCTTGTCCCTGAAGCATAGACGACAATTAAGCCGTAAATATTTGTAGATATTATATCTCTTTGTCTTTTCCTAATAATTGTAATTTTTTTGTTATTTTCTTTTATTTTCTCCGACAGAATCCAGACATTTTTTACTATCACGATTTATTTTACTGTTAACTAATAATTGTCATTTGGCAGCTACTATTGCTATTATGTTACTCACCCTTTTCAGGTAGTATAAATTCAACTCATCATTGCACCTTTGAAGGCATCCAGATAAAAATGGAAGCTACTTCAAAAGATGGGTTGATAACATCTGTGTGTTTTGCGGTACCAGTGTTGGTGTTAAACCAGAATACGTAACAGCGACACATGAATTGGGTTGAGTCATTGCTGCAAGGAATATGCTGTTGGGGTTGGTGCTCAGAGCGCCAATTCCCGGTTGTATTTCTGTTAAATACTTCTGTAAAACATTATTATTATGAATAATATATGCAGTTTCTATAATATAATCTATCTTACTACATGGTAAATACGTATTGAGCCGAAATATATTCACGGGATCCACTTTTCACGGGATCCACTTTTCACTATTAGTATTTAATTTAATCATTAAATATTTGTATTCTGTTTTGGGATTACAGTATTGCATGATTTAGTGGGAGGGGCATATTAGATTAAAAATCCATGATCTAGTTTATGCTTTTGATATTATATGAAACTGCTTAATTTCTGCTAACCGTTTTTCGTGATCTATATGATAGATTGGCGATGGCGGCACAATCCACAAATCAGTTTGCGCGTATGCTTGATGCGAACAAACTGAAAGGCGCTGAGAACTTTGCAGACTGGGAATTGGATTTGAGGATTGTCCTCGATTCCGAGAAGCTGGGTTATGTTCTTGAGGGTCTGTTGCCCCTTGCAGTGGGCGAGGATGCTTCGGAGGAGGAACGCCAAGTTTTTGAAACTTGGAAGGATGATGATTTAAGGGTTAAATCATACATCCTTAGTTCACTGTCTCCGAAACTCAAGCAACAGTATTATGGTATGTTAGATTCCTATAGTATGATGACGCGATTGAGACAATCGTTTGAGAACCAGGAACAAGTTATTGTTCACAAAGTCGCCATGGAACTGTTCCATGCGCGTCTGGATGAGGGGCAGAGTGTCAGCCCACATGTTCTTCAGATGATCGATTTGATCGATCAATTGAGGCAACATAATCTCCTCTTGAATGACATTCTCGGAAGGAGTGTCATTCTTGGTTCACTGCCAGCTTCATTTCGCCAGTTCGTGATGTACTTCAACATGCACGGGACTGTCTGTACCTACCAGGAGCTACATAGGATGTTGCTCACGGCAGAAGAGGACCTTAAGAAGGGAGTACCGACTCGCCCTCCTAGAACTACTTCTCTTTCGGCTTCTTCCCAATGATGGTCCAAGGGAAAGAACAAGAAAGGCAAGAAGAAGAAGAAGGCTTTTGGTCCTCAACAACATGCGAAGATTGCAAAGCCCAAAAGGGCTTCTGAAGACAAATGCCACCACTGCGGCAAAGTTGGGCACTGGAAAAGGAACTGTCCTGATTACATTGCCCAAGTGAGGAGAGACAGAGCTTCAACATCAGGTACTTTTATTTTTCCAGTTATTGATTTATCTTTGGCTTGTGAAGCCGTTACATCCAGCTGGATTTTAGATTCTGCTTGTCCCATTCACATTTGCAATTTGTTGCAGGTGCTGAAGGAAAGTAGGAAACTGAAGCCTGAAGAGATGCAGTTGCGGTTCGGGAGTGGAGACTCTTTGGATGCAGTTGCAGTGGGAGTATGCGAGATCTCATTGTCGAATGGGACACTTTTGTTATATGACTGTCATTTTGTACCGGGATGTGTCGCTAATATTATATCACTTTTTGTATTAGATACATAAGGCTTTTGTATTAATATTAAGAATAGTTCTTTGTATTTATATGATAAAAATAATATTCAGATCCTTTGTTGTCCAAACCAGCATGGTCATTATACATTGCAAGCTTCAAAAGATATATTAAATATTGGAGTTAATAAATGTAGTTTACCTGTAATTAATAATACTGAACTTTGGCATATGAGACTTGGTCACATTGGCGTCAAACGCCTTACCCAATTGGTTAGGAATGGTTTGATATCAGATCTTACCATTGAATCCTATCCAACTTGTGAATCCTGTATTCAGGGTAAGATGACCAAAGCCTCATTTTCTGGTGTTGGACACCGCGCCACTAACTTACTGGAACTCGTACATTCTGATGTATGTGGTCCACTAAGTCAAACTGCTCACAGTGGTTATTCGTACTTCGTTACCTTTACCGATGATTTATCACGGTACGGTTATGTGTATTTGATGCGACATAAATCGGAAACCTTTGAAAAATTCAAAGAGTTCCGAAATGAAGTAGAAAAACAAACTGGTAAATATATTAAATGCCTTCGATCAGATCGAGGCGGTGAATATATGAGTGGTGAGTTCATGGATTATATGAAGGAGAATGGGATTCTCGCTCAATATACTCCTCCAGGTACACCACAGCACAATGGTGTATCTGAAAGGAGAAATCAGACTTTATTGGATATGGTCCGATCGATGTTGAGTTTCACAGATTTGCCCTATTACTTATGGGGCTACTGTCTCTTAACAGCCGCACATCTTTTGAATAAGATTCCTTCAAAGGTTGTTCCTACGACACCGTATCAGATATGGTTCGGTAGGAGACCAAATCTTAATTATATTAAGGTTTGGGGTTGTCCTGCCTATGTCAGGGTAACTCAGCAAAGTAAGCTTTCGCCTCGAGGGCAAAAGTTTAGGTTTGTTGGATATCCCTCGAACACGAGGGGATATCTGTTCTATGATACCGAGCATCGAAATGTGTTCGTAGCTCGCTTCGCAAAATTTCTAGAAGTAGAATTTTTGTCAGAAGGTGGTGATCATAGACAGGTTGAGCTTGATGAAGTCCAACCTGAAAACAACGAACCAACGAGGAACCTGAAGTTCAAGTAGATGAAGGACCTTCAACACACACACTCCGTAGGTCGGAAAGGGTATCTAGACCTCCTGAACGCTTGTATTTGATACAAGAAAAGAGTCTGGATGTTCTCTTAGTTGAAGAGACAGATCCTTTCACCTATAGAGAATCGATGTTGGACATCGACTCCGTGAAATGGCAAAGTGCCATGAAATCCGAGATAGACTCAATGCATGAAAATCAAGTTTGGGACTTGATTCCGCTTCCCGAAGGAATTGTTCCTATCGGTTGTAAATGGGTTTACAAGAGGAAGCGCGGGCCTGACGGTAAGGTAGAAACTTACAAGGCCCGACTGGTAGCAAAAGGTTACACGCAGCGACCTGGCATCGACTACGATGAAACTTTTTCGCCGGTAGCAATGCTTAAGTCTATCCGGATTTTGCTTTCTATAGCTGCGTATCATGACTACGAGATTTGGCAAATGGATGTCAAAACGGCTTTTCTAAATCGATTTCTTGATGAAGAAATCTATATGGAACAGCCGGAAGGTTTCACATCCAGCGAAACCTCGGCATGGTATGTAAGCTTAAGAAGTCCATTTATGGACTTAAACAAGCTTCACGAAGTTGGAATCTTCGATTCGATGAGATTATTAGATCGTCTGGTTTTCTCAAGAATTCGGAAGAATCCTGTGTGTATCAGAAGGCCAGTGGGAGCATGGTCGTATTTTTAGTCCTATATGTTGATGACATCCTAATCATTGGGAATGATTTAGGCATGTTGCAAAGCGTGAAAGCGTACCTCTGTAAGAATTTCTCCATGAAGGACCTGGGAGAAGCTTCCTATGTTTTAGGGATAAAACTCTATAGAGATAGACAAAGGAGGCTGATTGGGTTATCCCAATCAACGTACGTAGATAAGATCTTGGAACGGTATAGCTTTGGTAACTGTAAGACAGCAAACATACCGTTCAGACATGGGATTCATCTTTCCAAGAAGATGTGTCCACAAACAGAATATGAGAAGGTTAGAATGTCTAACCAACCTTATGCTTCATGTTTGGGTAGCATAATGTATGCCATGTTATGTACGAGGCCTGATATCAGTTTCGATGTTAGCGTAACTAGTCGATATCAGTCCAATCCAGGTAATGACCATTGGATGACCATTAAACATATCCTAAAGTATCTTAAAGGTACTAAGGATAAGTTAATAATATATGGAGGAAACGAACTGCAGGTTAATGGGTATACAGACTCCGATTTCCAATCGGATCCCGATGATAGAAAGTCTACATCTGGATTTGTCTTTACCCTTAACGGAGGTGCATTTTGTTGGAAGAGTTCCAAACAGGGATCGACAGCTGATTCCACCACTGAGGCGGAATATATTGCAGCTTCTGAAGCTGCAAAAGAGGCTGTGTGGATAAAGAAATTTATCACAGAATGGGAGTTGTCCCAAGTATCGAGAATGCGATTCCGTTATACTGTGATAATACTGGAGCCATTGCGCAAGCAAAGGAACCGAGGGCGCATCAGAAGTCGAAGCATGTGGAACGCAAGTACCACATCATTCGAGAGATCGTGTCGCGAGGGGATATTGTCGTGTGCAAGGTACCGAGTGAAGATAATGTAGCAGACCCGCTGACGAAGGCCATACCTCCGAAGCTGTTTGATAAACACGTGGAGTCGATGGGTATTAGATACAATCGATATTGGCACTAGAGCAAGTGGGAGATTTTGTTGGGGTTGGTGCTCAGAGCGCCAATTCCCGGTTGTATTTCTGTTAAATACTTCTGTAAAACATTATTATTATGAATAATATATGCAATTTCTATAATATAATCTATCTTACTACATGGTAAAGACGTATTGACCCGAGAATGATTAGTCATGATACAGTTGCAAAAGCGTCGCAACGGACATTGAGTAGTATCATGACGTTGTCATTCTCAGACAGTTCCTGGTCAAGGTTTACACTACTTGGTCAGTATAGTAAACCCGTTGAGACCGGTACATGTCGTATACTGGAATATATGATTCCAATGGTTTCTCAATGAACCATAAGTCTTGGAGACTAGTATAGACGTGTAGGTGTTTATAGCGGATAAACACTGAACGACTCACCGAAGATTCTTAATGGATGGTACACCAGCGTCAATAAGAATCTTCTTGGGTTGAGTAGCACTTGTGATTCTTAGACTTGAGATGCCATTGTAGGCACATGAGATATCTTCTACACTTAGACGGCAGTCACGTCACCGATCTATTTAGATCAGACCTCCGCCTGTTCGTTGGGTGTAGATAGATCCTCAGGGTGTCCTATGTGTATCAAGATAGGATCCGTCAGTTCTGTGTATCAGAGCATAGGTAGTCCATGTGATTAGCAATCAGATAAAACCTTGGGCCCGTGGTAAAGTTTAGAAGCTAGTTCTAAACATTTTTTTGAGATTGCTAATAGAATAGTCGACTGGATAATCCCGATAGAGATTTGACGTTCACATCTATATCTCTGGGATTTATCCGGATACCTGTGACGGAGGAATTATACATTTGCCATGACCTCGACCTGTATGGTTCAGCGAGATTATCCGTGATCGTCATAATCTACGGGTGGATAGATTATGGACACGAAATTTGATTTCGTGACGGATATACCTGAACCTAGAGAGTCTCAATAATGAAACATACTCGTTGAGCACTAGAGCAACATAAATAAATAATATTGATTATTTATAAAGTCGTTTAAAGGTTAAACGCAAGATACGTGCTAAAAAGGACTAGATAGTCATTTGCTTAATTATTGTGTATTTACATTTAATACTTGATTAATTTAAATACACATTAATTAATAGTCAAAATGAGTTATTTGACTTATATCCTAAACAAATATATGTTTTTAATATTTAATGTAAATATTATATATATATTTAATATTTTTGTATTTGATTAATTATTTATTTATTTAATTGTTAAATGATTAAATTAATTAAAATATAAATAACTTACATTAGGATATTTAAAGTAAATGATGTTATTTGCTTTTGTTGACTTAAATAAATATCTAATAAAGTTGTATTAAGATATTTATGCAAGTTGATTACATAAATTTGAAATGAAATTGAAATTTATTTATCTTGTATTTGGCTTGGCATTTTCACCCCCTAAATAACCCCTACAAAATGGAATAAGAGCGAGTCTGATTCTAGGCCACCTAATATGATTAGCCTTCATTGAATCAATGTTTAATCATGTTTTTTTGACTTTTATGCATGCTAATTAGGATCTAAATTGGTTAGATTTAGGGTGTATGACACTTAGCGGAAAATCCCTAATAATAAGGTTTGAATGTAATTATGTAATTGATGCATGTTATATGGTCCGTCTTGTCAATACGGTTTATGAATACTTCTTTGTGACTACATCCGAGACCGTGCCTCTGCTGTGAGGATGTAGCCGATAAAGATTTATTTATACCGGATGTATATCAGATACTAGGTAAATTCAAGTAAAAGCGGAATTCTGAACGTGCCCTAGCTGTCAGGATTACGTAAGTAACTTAGTGGGAGGGGCATGATTTAGTGGGAGGGGCATATTAGATTAAAAATCCATGATCTAGTTTATGCTTTTGATATTATATGAAACTGCTTAATTTCTGCTAACCGTTTTTCGTGATCTATATGATAGATTGGCGATGGCGGCACAATCCACAAATCAGTTGCGCGTATGCTTGATGCGAACAAACTGAAAGGCGCTGAGAACTTTGCAGACTGGGAATTGGATTTGAGGATTGTCCTCGATTCCGAGAAGCTGGGTTATGTTCTTGAGGGTCCGTTGCCCCTTGCAGTGGGCGAGGATGCTTCGGAGGAGGAACACCAAGTTTTTGAAACTTGGAAGGATGATGATTTAAGGGTTAAATCATACATCCTTAGTTCACTGTCTCCGAAACTCAAGCAACAGTATTATGGTATGTTAGATTCCTATAGTATGATGACGCGATTGAGACAATCGTTTGAGAACCAGGAACAAGTTATTGTTCACAAAGTCGCCATGGAACTGTTTCATGCGCGTCTGGATGAGGGGCAGAGTGTCAGCCCACATGTTCTTCAGATGATCGATTTGATCGATCAATTGAGGCAACATAATCTCATCTTGAATGACATTCTCGGTAGGAGTGTCATTCTTGGTTCACTGCCAGCTTCATTTCGCCAGTTCGTGATGTACTTCAACATTCACGGGACTGTCTGTACCTACCAGGAGCTACATAGGATGTTGCTCACGGCAGAAGAGGACCTTAAGAAGGGAGTACCGACTCGCCCTCCTAGAACTAATTCTCTTTCGGCTTCTTCCCAAGGATGGTCCAAGGGAAAGAACAAGAAAGGCAAGAAGAAGAAGAAGGCTTTTGGTCCTCAACAACATGCGAAGATTGCAAAGCCCAAAAGGGCTTCTAAAGACAAATGCCACCACTGCGGCAAAGTTGGGCACTGGAAAAGGAACTGTCCTGATTACATTGCCCAAGTGAGAAGAGACAGAGCTTCAACATCAGGTACTTTTATTTTTCCAGTTATTGATTTATCTTTGGCTTGTGAAGACGTTACATCCAGCTGGATTTTAGATTCTGCTTGTCCCATTCACATTTGCAATTCGTTGCAGGTGCTGAAGGAAAGTAGGAAACTGAAGCCTGGAGAGATGCAGTTGCGGTTCGGGAGTGGAGACTCTTTGGATGCAGTTGCAGTGGGAGTATGTGAGATCTCATTGCCGAATGGGACACTTTTGTTATATGACAATCAGAAGTCTGGGCGTCGCGACGCGCTTAAGACCAAAATATTTCTGTTGACGTATTTTTGTCCGTTTTTGCCCCAAATTGCCTCCAATGCTTTCCAAACTTTATTTATCTACAAAATAACACAAAACATATCAAAACGTTCACAAAAATCAAGAAACTATACAAAATATTAGGTCAAATGAGTGGGAATAAGTGATATAAATACCACTCATCAGACTGTACAATGTTGATGGATTTTATGATTTTCTTTGTGTGTTTCTTGATGATGCCCGGAGAAATGGGTTCGTGTCAAAGCTTGTAAAAGAACTCCTATTTACTGCCAGAACTGTCCCAGATTTAATTGACCAAACCTTAGCATTTGAACCTCAAATTGACCCCATTCTTTCCAAGATAAACTGGTCTGATAATGATCGTGGTAAGAGGCGTCGGATAAATCTGGATCTTAACCTTTAACTTTTCATTTAGATGTAGAATTTCAGCTAACTGTGGGACACAGGAACTGGGCGACGCATGTTGTTCTAGGCTCGCGGCCTAGTTGGGAGTACGGAGTAGCCTGCGGGGGACTAAACCGGAGAATAATGGAGTCGCCACCCGGTGTGAACCGGGAAAATGATATTTAAGGCCGCACTCACCCCTCGCAAGGGAAGACCTCAAACCGTTGGGTTCGGAATGGTCCCTTACTTATGCCACTTGTAATAAAATAATTTGTGCAATAATCTAACCAAGCCTAAGCAACATATTTCCAAGGATAATCTATTTCCAAGTTCGCATGCATAAATCAAAGGTTCATCTAAGTTCACATGTAACACATTTTTAAGTTTGCATACAACCTATTTGCATATAATCTATGTCCGAATTTACATGCATAAAGGTAAATATGGCTAGCATACAATGTTATAAGCACATTACATTCCATCATAGGCATGCCAGTAGATAATAATTATACAATCACGCATGAAAGCAAATCGGAATAACAACATTGTACATTCCATCATATAACTTCATGAACATGTTGAATGGATGAATGCGGAAGCATAAGTAGATGACTACCGTGTAAACATACATCATGGGAATGAACATGTAATCTTGTGCACACAATAAATGGCTAAACGAGAACATGAACAATCAAAAAGGAAAATGACAAAAGGAGTAACCATGCATGAGACGTGATGAAAATGACCTGTTTACCGTGGGCGTTCATTCGGCATTCAAATGGTAAACAGAAGGTTCACATTCGAGTAGCGTTCGTAAACGCGTTCGAACGGAAATGAAATAGAATGATCACGTTCGTATGGCG
The DNA here is from genome assembly GCA_019454045.1 of Zanthoxylum bungeanum. Lineage (NCBI taxonomy): Eukaryota > Viridiplantae > Streptophyta > Magnoliopsida > Sapindales > Rutaceae > Zanthoxylum > Zanthoxylum bungeanum. Next base: position 88,350 of record SKCR01035516.1, read on the forward strand.
TTCGTAAACGCGTTCGAACGGAATGGGACCTGATGCATGATAAGGCAAAATACATGCACGTTCGAGTTGCGTTTGTAAACCCGTTCGAACAAATTGAGACAGAAAACATGCGTTCGTGCGGCGTTCTGAAACGCGTTCGAACGGAGTTACAACAGTGGCCTCCAAAATGCAATAAACAACATGACACATACATGAACGGATGAATAGATGACACCTAATAAATAATAACGGGCTAAAAGGCGCGGCAAAGCATCGTGGTAAATGATTTTAACCCCTCAAAACGGAGGACCTTTAATCCGACTTACTAAGCCCATGCACAATGCAACATGATGCATGATTATGCAAGGAGATGACATACAAAGAAAAGCGGATAACGAAATGAAAGGCGCGGCGAAGTATCGTGGTAAAGGTTCTTTAACCCCTCGAAATGGAGGACCTTTAATCCAACTTACTAAGCCCATGCGCATCACATCTTAATGCATATAAAAATAAAGATAACAATATCGGGCTTCGTATACCCGATTGAACATATCTCACATTCAACCGAATATACATCATCTGGCGCGGCAAAGCATCGTGATAAAGGATTTTAACCTCTCAAAATAGAGGACCTTTAATCGCACTTACTAAGCCCATGCGCAAACAACACAATACATATATAAAAAGTAAAGACAACGATATCGGACTTCGTATACCCTATTGAACATATCTCACATCCAATCGAATATACATTATCTGGCGCGGTAAAGCATCGTGGTAAAGGATTTTAACCTCTCAAAATAGAGGACATTTAATCGCACTTACTAAGCCCATGCGCTTTATCTCATCATTACATAAACAAATAACATGCGGAAATCAAGTAGCGAATAATAAACAAATCAAAACAACATAAAACGAAATATGCGCCGTTTACTCAAGTGGTACGTGGAGTTGTATCCCGAGTACAGATCATACTACCGTCCATTCGGAATCGGCTATGAAATTTATGTCTGGGTTTCCATCCTATATACCACGAGAGGCGACAAATTTTTCATTTTATTCAAGGGCCACAACATACATCATTTTACAATTCGTGCATTTTCTATCTATTCAAGGGCCGCAACATGCTTCACTCCACAATGATCATGCACAAGAAACTCAATAAATAATAAAAATATGAATGAAAATATATATGAAAAATACCCTCAGGTCTAACCTTTTATGTCGACTTTCTTGAGCGCGTTACAAGTCCGTCGGAATGGCTATCACTCCGCAACTTTTCTGGTTCACTGGTCTACGTCTTTCTTCGCTGTTTCGCTACTCAAGCTACTATTTTCACTCCGCTTTGCTGCTGCTTTGCTGCTATTTTAGGGTCAGTTTCTGGACAGTTTCAGTGACTGTTTTGGGGTATTTTTGTCTCGATTTTGTGGGGTTAAGAGGTACGATTTATGGCTGTTTAGGGACTGGTTATGGAGGCAGTTTTGTGGCTGTGTTTCTCGGTGATTCTAGCAGTTTACTGGCTGTGTTTTGTAGGGATGGTTGTACGACAGTGTTTGGTTGTACATCTGTGTGTTTTGCGGTAGTAGTGTTGGTACTAAGCCACAATACATAGAAGCAGCACATGAATTGAGTCGAGTCTAAGCTGCAAGGAATATGCACTTAATATATGGCGGAGGCAATCTTGGACTTATGGGGATCGTTTCAAAGGCTGTACAGGAAGGAGGCAGTCACGTTTTGGGAATCATCCCAAAACCCTTGGCAGAGGCAAATCTTATTGGATCATCAAACGGAGAGGAACTAATCGTGCCAGATATGTCTGAACGTTTGGTAGAAATGATTAACCGTGCTGATGCTTTTATTGCTTTGCCATGTGGCTTGGGCACATTGGAGGAAATTTTTATAGTTCTATTTTGGGCGAACCTGAACATACACCAGAAATCGCTTGGACTGTTTAACGTTGATGGATTTTATGATTTTCTTTGTGTGTTTCTTGATGATGCCCGGAGAAATGGGTTCGTGTCAAAACCTTTGAAAGAACTACTCTTTACTGCCAGAACTGCTCCGAATCTAATAGACCAACTTTTAGCCTATGAACCACAAGTTGACCCTATCCTTTCAAAGATAAATTGGTCTGAGGACGATCGTGGTAAGAGGCGTAGGATTAATCTGGATCTTAACCCTTAATTTCCTGTAGATTTTCAGCTAACCAGGTACGACCTTCTTAACTCTCCTTTTACTGTTTAAGACATTGGGGACAATGTCTCATTTAGGTTTGGGGGAGTGAATTAGTTGATCAGTACTTTGTTTTTAGTTTGTGTGTTGTTTTTAATTTTAGGCCAAAATTTTTCGAAAAATACAAAAAAATTTGAAAAAGTTTCAAAAAAATTACAAAAATATTTGTGTTTTTGTGTTGACTAAAAGGGTGAAATTGGTAAGAGATAGCTAAGTAAGGAGTTTCCACTCCTGAGACGTATCTAAAACCATTTTTGAAACAAGTTAATTTTTGTTTATTTCATTTTGAATTATGTAATTTGTGAATTCTCCATAAAACGGACTAAAATGAATCTTCATATGCTCAGTTGACAGGTATTATCAACATATATAGTAACATACGGACATGAGTTAAAATTGAAAAGTTTGTAATATTCAGTGCTCTAGTTTAATTGGAGGAAGCATCTCAAAAAGCAGTGGAGTAAAAAAAAATCCGAGATCCGAGTTATTAAGTCTGTAAAGGTGTTTTAACACCTAGTGCCCTAAAACCAACTGGTTTGGGAGTCACTGGCCCAAAGCTCGCTACATGGATCAAAGATGCTGCAAAAATATATATATCTGAAATCTGAGTAATTAAGTCCGTAGGGGTGTCTTAACACCTGGTGCCCTAAAGCTAACTGGTTTGGGAGCCACCGACCCAACACTCGTTACATAGATGGAAGATATTGTATATAAATAAAAAATAAAAATAAAAATCAAAGAAAAATCAGAAAAATTATTCCATTGCTATCAAAAGGTGTGAAATCTGATAGAACTTTAGGACAAAAATATTACTCTCTTATCAACTACACTTATGACTGTTGTGGGCAAAAATGAGTTGATTAATATCTTATTGGATGTGTATATGAAGAATGGTAAAAATAATCGGAGAATTTACTTATTCTGTAATTTAGAAAGAAACAAAACAACTAGTAACTTGGAGTAGAAGTTTCACCTGATTAATCACTAACATCTTTATTCTCTTTTCGCTTGTCTTTTTGCTTTTGTGTGCATTAGTTTTACTACCTTTTTACATTTGTAAAATGTTTGTGGGTATCATTGCTGTAAACCCTCACGAGACTACAACTAGTCCACTAGGGACACCTAGGGGTTTAAAGGCTTGTTGCATACACTAAATGCAACTGTGATCCCTACGAAAGTGGCTTAGTTAATTTATTTATGTTATTTTATGTTTTGCTCGAGGACTAGCAAAATGTTAGGTTTTGGGGTGTGATGAGTGGTAAATCTATCACTATTTCCCACTCATTTAACCTTATATTTTGTATAGTTTCTTAAGTATTATGAATATTTTGATGTGTTTTGTGTTATTTTGTAGATAAATAAAGTTTCAGGACATTCTGGAGGTGATTTGGGCCAAAACAGTGAAAATTAGACGAAAAGGGCATTTTGGTAATTTCACGCGTCGCGACGCCAGGACCTTCAGCGTCACGACGTATAACATGCGCCGAACAGTGCTAACGTGCACCAGGTCCACAAGTCAGAATCTGAGAAAAGTTTGACTTTGCTAACGTGCGCCGTGCCACGTGTCACCATCACAGCGATTTGCTAACATGCGCCGTGCCACGTGTCATCATCCTACGGTGCCGACAGTCGCCATCGCCACGTGTCGCCACGTGTCACTCCACGTCATCAGCCACATCACCAGGTTGACCAAGTCAATCTGCCACCTCACCGCCACGTCATCATCAGCCAATCAGAAAGTGCCACGTGTCGCAATCTTACGGTGCCGACAGTCTATTTCCCACGTGTCGCCGCCAAGTCACCGCCATGTCAGCGCCACGTCAGCATCAATCATTGAGTATCTAATCCTTATCTGACACGTGGCGGATAAGAATCTCATCGACCAATCAGAAGCCGCCACGTGTCACAATAATTGAAGCCCAACCACCTCGCCACGTGTCACCTTATCAGCTTATCCAGAATCTGAAAACCGACGAACCAGAGCGTGCCACGTCGACAGAAGCTGGCGTAGCGACGCCAAGACCTTCAGCGTCGCGACGCCTGAAGCCTACCCGCGCCTATAAATTCAGCTTCAAATTTCAGAATTTGTTGTACCACACTCTCTCTTCTATTCTATATAAAGAGAGAGTTTCTCTCTCTAGTTTCTTTTAGTTTTTAGTTTTTTTTAGTTTTTAGTTTTGTAAATAATCTTAATTACGTTTTGTTAATATAGTAATTTACTTTTTTTACTTTTTACAGTTTTTACTATTCATTATGAGGAGGTAATTTCCCCAGTTAGGGTGAAAGGTAATTCTTTTACTATTACTATTTAGATTAATCTCCCTTAAAAATAATATATTCACTATTTAAAATATTGACTTAAAAAGGATACCGCCAGATTGGTCGGTTGGTAATTCATTTTAATCTGGTTTAAACCTGACTAATAAAGGATACCGCCAGATTGGTCGGTTGGTAATATTATCACAAGTTTATATATTATTTTATGGGAGACATCTAAAATAGTAAATAGTAAAAGTAATTCATGTTACCTTAGCATTTTATTTTATTTTACTTTTCAGCTTTTACTTTATGTCTTTTACTTTTCAGCATTTTTACTTTATGTCTCTTACTTTTAAGTCTTTACTAGCCCTAGTTATGTGTTAGTTATCTGGGGTTGTGATGAATTCTAATATCACCGGTTTATAAGGGGTTATTTTATAGTTTGAATAATTTAAAGGTTTATTTATTAAGTCTTAAGCTTAATGCTTCTTGTTGTCTGATCACCAATAAGATTGATGTGGTAAATCTAAAATGAACTAGACATAGGGATTTTAGGTTTCAGCCTTAGACTTAATAGCTCACGATCTTCCTTGAGGATAGATAACCCTTTAATATATCTTCCTTGAGGATAGATAACCTTTAATAAATTTCCTTATAGGATAGACATATACCTGTCGGGCGGGGGTAGCCATAATTGGAACTTAAACTTAATGAATCCAGATAATTTGGTTGACATAGACATATGATTCAATTGGGTTAAACTGGGTATTTGCGTCTGACCATCGACATAGGCTTTTGCATAATTTTGTGTTCCAGGTTAGTAAACTAATTTATTACACAAACATGAAATAACAACTTCATCTTTTAAATGATATTAGAATGATTCACAACCCTAGATCTTTGTGTCTTTTGTTATTTTCCTTCGTATTTTCTTTTGTCTTTTTATTTATTTATTTATTTAGCAAATCTACAATCAACCAAATCAATCAAGCAATCATTCACTTCTCCCTATAATTAGATATATGTAAATAAATAGATTCAACAATTAATAACAACAGTAGGAATTAAGTCCTCGTGGGATCGATATTTTTATACTACTTGAACGATACGTGCGCTTGCGTTATACGTGTGTGTTTACGCCGGTAATTATCTGGGGTTGTGATGAAGTCCAATATCACCGGTTTATAAGGTGTTAAATTACGGTTTGGGTAATATAAAGGTTTATTTATTGAGCCTTAGTCTTAATGCATCTTGTTAACTGGCCATTAATAAGATTGATTCGGTAAACTTAAAATGAACTTGGAAAAGAGATTTTAGATTAAAGACCTTAGACTCAATAGCCCACGATCTTCCTTGAGGATAGATAACCCTTTAATAGATTTCCTTACAGGATATGAATATACCTGTCGGGCGGGGGTAGTCATAATTGGAACTTAATCTTAATGAATTCAGATAACTTGGTTAACATATGAATATGATTAATTGGGTTATACTGGGTATTTGTATTTGACCATCGGAAGAGGCTTTTACGTAATTTCGTGTTCCAGTTTAATAGACCAATATATTACACAAACGTAAAATAACCACTTCATCTTTTAAAAAAGATATTGGAAGGAGTCACAACCCTGGATAGTTTTATAAATTTGAATTTTCTTCAATATACTTTTAAGCAATTTTATTTACTTGTTTTAAGTTTTAAAGTCACCACCCAATCAAACAACCAATCTATTAGATGCTTCTAAACATTTAACTTCATAAATTAATAACAAAATATTTTAAGTCATCGTGGGATCAATACTTTTATATACTTGAACGATACGTGCGCTTGCGTTATATGCGTGTGATTACGCACTGGCCAATTACATGTTTCAGAAGGGCTAATCATGAGGCAACGAGCTAAGAAAATCAAGGAAGTAATGTAATGTCTAGTCCTGAAGACCTTGGCCAAACTATACAACACAAATAAAAGCAGAGATGGGTCCAAATTATATTCATCTATTATTTGAAAATATTTAATTTTAATATTTTAATTTATTTATTGGGATAAGCTAAATTAGAATTTGGGCTTAAGGTTTATTAGAATAGTGTGAGGATTTTAGATCTTAATTAGATTAGGATTTTTGTTTTATTTTCCTATTTGGATTTTTTATCTTTGTTAAATTGAGATTTTTATTTTTATTTCATATTTGGATTAGGGTTCCTAAGAGTTATTATATAAATAGGTCTTATGCATTAATAAAATCAGATTTTGCCAGATTAAATAAAATTATTGTGAGAGAAGAGAGTGTGAATTTCTCTTGTTCATTGAATTGAACACCCGACTTATCAAAGAGATTGCAACCTTTGTGGCGTCTAACTGCAAGTAAGGTTTCTTTCTTAATTTTGAACGAGTTTTCAAGGGCCGTTTCATTGAGGGTCTAATTTGACATTGGAAGCGGTTTTGTTCCTACGAAATTGTGATTCGCGGTTATTGGGGTTCGCCCAATTACGTAGGACTGCCTAGGACTCAATCTTACAGTGGTTTCCGTCATTATATATCTATTAATTATTCTGTATTTGATTGATTGTATAAATTTTTTATGTACAGTATATGTATTATATTATATCACTTCTAGTTAGGAATAAATAATCATGACTTTATGTTCGGACTGAGGTAGAGAGATCATGTCGGTCCCATAATTTCTCATATATCTAAGTTTTATGTTATTGGGTTTATACAATTGTTTTTAAAACCATGATGTATATATTATTTTTACGTTATTGGGTTTATACAATTGTTTTTAAAACCAGATCGAACCGGCCAGTTCAATCAGGCGAATCGGGAATCGACCGTAAGTCAGGTTCGGCCAAACATAAAAAATCGATTTTCAAAAAATCAGTCGAAACCAATAAAAATGATCAAAAGTGATCGGACCGGTTCAAAATTTTTTTAATTTTAAAATCAAAAATTAAAATTTAATATTTTTTATAATTTTTAATTAAATAAATTTATTTATGACATAGACCGTTTCTATCGATTTTTTTAAAACAATTCAACTGATCGAACCAATGAACATCTAAATATTTTAAATTGCTGATTCGATCAGGAATCTGTTTGGTTTTGAAAGAACTCATTTATACAAATTATGCAATCATAGATTTATATTTTGAGCTATTATGCCGTGTTTTTATCATTTTATGTAGGAAAAACCCACCTTGAGGCCCCTGTACTCTCAATGTTTTTTACATTGCACCCCTGTACTAAATTTTTACACATTACACCCCTGTACTCTCAAAGTTTTTACATTGCACCCATGTACTAAAGTTTTTACACATTACACCCCTGTACTATCAAAAAATTGACATTTCACCCTTATTTTAACGGCAAGTTAACAGAGTTAAGAAATATTCTGACATCACCCACCCTTTTGTGTCATATCTGCTTGGTTTAGGAAGAAGCACCTATGCTAAAAAGAGAAGAGCTAAAAAAATGGGTATTTGCTATAAATGTCCACGCATGACATGTAATACTCGTTTTCGTTCTTTAGGAATGATGTCTGATAACCGTGAAGCATCTTTGTTTGTTTTTGTTGTTCATTAATAACACTCCAAGATCATAGTTTGATCTAATTTTTGCAATAAATTAGTTGGATTTTTGAATGTATCAGAAGGAGCATAATATTTATGCGCCCTAACATATAGTTATGCGCCCTAGCATAACTTCAAAGTAAAAAAATTTGCTCGGTCCAATCCGAAATAAGGGTGGGTGATGTCAGAATATTTCTCAACTCTGTTAACTTGCCGTTAAAATAAGGGTGGAATGTCAATTTTTTGAGAGTGCAAGGGTGCAATGTGTAGAAAATTTAGTACATGGGTAAAATGTAAAAAACACTGAGAGTACAGGGGTGCAATGTATAGAAAATTTAGTACAGGGGTGTAATGTAAAAAACATTGAGAGTACAGGGGCCTTAAGGTGATTTTTCCTTTTATGTATGAATCCCAAAAAAAAAAAAAAAAAGTCGTGGCATTACCAATACGGAATCTAATAAATTAACAAAAAAAAGAAAGAAAAGAAAAATATATGGAATCTAACTAATAACATAAAAACAAAGTTTCACTAAATTAGCTCAATCGTCTATTCTCCATTTCTCTGTAAACAAACACGAAAATGAACAAACCTGAGAAAATCTGCACAACGACAATGAAAATACTTGTCTTCACTCTCCTTTTTATCTCCTCTGCAAACTCTTTCTACCTTCCTGGTGTCGCCCCTCGGGATTTCCAAAGAGTGAGTAATCACACACACACACTCTCTCTCTCTCTAAACCCCCCAACTCGCCACTTTTTTTTTTTTTTTTTTACTTTTACTTTTTGTATCTTTTTGTTTTTGATTTCTGTTTCTTGTTTTTACTGTTATTTTCTCGGTGGGTTTTTAGTCTCATGTCTTGTTGTTGATGTTTGTTTGTGTTTTGTTCTCTTTTGCTTTTGACTTCTTGGAGCGAGTTGGATCTGGGGTTCTTGTTGTTTGTTTTGGTGGATCTAGATTTCTTTGATGGGTTTAATGTGAAAGATTGAGCTTGTCTTAGTTGATGGTGCAAGTTTTATTTATTTATTTATTTATGTGTTTTGGATATTGTAATCTTAGCTTACAATTGAAGAGATGAGTAGTGTAATTTGAAGACATGTTTTGATGCAATATTTATAATGGGTTTTATGTTTTTGGAAGTCCAAAGCTAATCCAAATTAGAGAAAAATGGCATAGGATAAAACTTGTGCCGATGCATGGTGTAGTTCATTTCTTTTACATATATATTATCTGTGAATTAGTTTTGGTGTCATTGAAGTGTAACACTCGGAAGTTCTAATTGAATATTGATGTGCTTGCATTGTTTTATGTGTATTGAATGGTTCCATTTGTGATCCAGACCACTTTTTGAACAATTCTGAGATATTTCGTTTGTGATGGAACTGTCATTGCTAGACTTTCAGAAGATCTTGACTGTTTTGAGTTTTCAATGAACAGTTGATCACGCCTTATTATAGAAGGCCATGCCATTCGGTTGGCAGTTCATTTTGTGTCCGTTCTGTTGATGTCCAATCAAAAAAGAAATTCGAAAATTAGTTGATGTCCAAGAGTTGACCGTTCTGTTGCCAAGTCTTATATGTCATACAAGAGTTCCTAAGCTCTTTGTCTATATATGGTAGACTGTTTGATTAGAAAAACTTAATTCATTACCTTTATCACTAACCTGTATAATCAGCTTTTAGGATTGCAGTGAAGTGTAATATTTTTTTTTTTTTTTGGGTATTTGTATGGTATGTTCCGACTTTGATGATTTACCACTTATCTGTTGTTTGTCGTATGGTCTCCATTCTGAACAGCGTGATCCACTATATGTCAAAGTGAACAAGTTGTCGTCTACAAAGACACAACTGCCATATGACTACTACTTCTTGAAGTACTGTAAGCCTAAAAAGATTTTGAACAATGCAGAAAATTTGGGGGAGGTTCTTCGTGGTGACAGAATTGAAAATTCTGTGTATGAAGTGAGCATCATCACCTTTTCCCTAAATTCATTATTTTTATCTAACATCCAACTGAATTGATAGATGTACTTTCACATATTCTTACCATTATTCTTTTAATTTCTTTTATGTTGATCTGAATATATGATTTCTATCCAGTTTGAAATGAGGGAGGATCTGTCATGCAAAGTAGCCTGTCGAGTAAAACTTGATGCTGCATCTGCAAAAAGTTTTAAGGAAAAAATTGATGATGAATATCGAGTTAATATGTAAGTATGGACATTCTCTGTATGGTTTATCCTTATTATATGTTTACTGTTTTTATCTTCAAGTGGAAAATATTGTTTTTGCAGTGTTCAGTAAACATGTATCCTATTGACACTGAAAGCTCTTCATTGGATTTGCAGGATTCTCGACAATCTTCCAGTTGCTGTTCTTAGACAAAGGAGGGATGGAAGTCAGTCTACAACATATGAACATGGTTTCCGTGTCGGGTTCAAGGGAAATTATCAAGGGGTATGCCTCAGAAATCAATTGTTATTGTTGGAGTGTTTTGCATGGATGTAACCATTTGTTTGATTCGCAGAGCAAAGAAGAGAAATACTTTATCAATAACCACTTGAGCTTCAGAGTCATGTACCACAAGGATACTGAGACTGATTCTGCACGAATTGTTGGGTTTGAGGTTACTCCGAACAGGTATTGTACAGTTTCCATTCATTTTCTCATGTTATGTTATTTAGAAAACTATGGTTTTTTGGTCTCTAGATTAGCTTATTCATCTCACTTGTTTTTTCAAATTTAATTGTTGCAAACAGTATCAATCATGAATACAAGGAGTGGGATGAAAAGAACCCTCGGGTGACTACATGCAACAAAGACACCAAAAATTTAGTTCAAGGTACTGCAGTTCCTCAAGAAGTTGTCAAAAATAAGGAGATTGTGTTTACATATGATGTTACCTTCAAGGTGAAGTCTTTGTAAACTCTTTGTTTTATTAACTCCTCTGACAATTGTAGAGTTTATTCTAACTTGCTTTGCCTTTTTATTTTATTTTTATCCAGGAAAGTGATATCAAATGGGCATCACGTTGGGATACTTATCTACTCATGAATGATGACCAGATCCACTGGTTCTCCATCATAAACTCACTGATGATTGTCTTATTCCTTTCTGGCATGGTGGCCATGATCATGATGAGAACTCTATACAGAGATATTGCAAATTATAATCAGTTGGAAACCCAAGATGAGGCTCAGGAAGAGACTGGATGGAAACTTGTCCATGGAGATGTCTTCAGAGCACCAACCAATGCTGGTTTATTGTGTGTTTATGTTGGTACAGGAGTTCAGATTTTCTGGATGACACTAGTAACGATGATATTTGCATTGCTGGGTTTCCTATCTCCATCCAACCGAGGAGGGCTTATGACTGCTATGGTTCTCGTATGGGTTTTCATGGGCTTATTCGCTGGTTACGCCTCAGCGCGCTTGTACAAAATGTTCAAAGGCACAGAGTGGAAGAAAAATACCTTAAAAACTGCATTTATGTTTCCGGGTATTCTTTTTGCAGTCTTCTTTGTGCTAAATGCCTTAGTTTGGGGAGAGCAATCTTCTGGTGCAGTACCATTTGGGACAATGTTTGCTCTTGTTTTCTTATGGTTTGGTATATCAGTCCCCTTGGTCTTTGTGGGTAGTTACTTGGGTTTCAAAAAGCCAGCTATTGAAGACCCGGTTAAGACAAACAAAATTCCTAGGCAGATACCAGAGCAGGCATGGTACATGACACCAGTATTCTCGATACTCATTGGAGGCATTCTTCCATTTGGGGCTGTCTTCATTGAGCTCTTCTTCATTTTGACATCTATATGGCTGAACCAGTTCTATTACATCTTTGGCTTCCTTTTCATAGTGTTTGTTATCCTATTAATCACTTGCGCTGAGATAACAGTAGTGCTCTGTTACTTCCAGTTGTGTAGTGAAGACTACTGTTGGTGGTGGAGATCTTACCTGACCGCCGGCTCCTCTGCTCTGTACCTTTTCCTCTACTCAGTTTTCTACTACTTCACCAAGTTGGAAATCACAAAGCTGGTTTCAGGTATTCTTTACTTTGGGTACATGGTAATTGTTTCATATGCTTTCTTTGTCTTGACTGGGACGATTGGCTTCTACGCATGCTTCTGGTTTGTACGTAAGATCTATTCTTCTGTGAAAATTGACTAATCTGAGATTGCAAAGAACTTCGTACAAAGTGTGTAGAGGAAGCAAAGAGTCTGAACTGCAGATTTACACACTGTGAATTTTGTTTCCCATTCTTGTCAAAACCCTTTTCATTTGGTGGTGTAGGGATGGGCAATGAGCACGATGTTATGTTTACACTGTGAAAATCATGAACCATGTACTTGCATTAGTTTCTATGCTAGCTGAGTTGGGTTGTCTTGTATTCATGTTTCTCAATATATTTAGTTCATTAATTTACGATACATTTAACAAATTTTTGGATTGAGCGAGGTCCTAGAAATCAAATGTTATTAGCCGAAAGCATATAAGTTTTGGTATTTCTCTTGGTGTCAAATGCTAATTAAGCAGAGAACTCGAAATAGATTTTGTGCCATTGGATTACCCATAATTCCCATACATAGAAATCCAATCCGATATGAGTTTTGGTGTAATGGGTCACATATTCAAGTCGTGACTATGTATATATTAAATCATCTCTAAGTCTCTCAATCCAACGGTTTGAGTTTGAGACATTGTCTTCAAGGTCTTGGGTTCAAGTCCTGTGTAGCATCATTGTAAAAGTATGGGATAACACCGGTTTACCCACGCATCCATACCGGGATCTAATGATTTTGGTGTGAATGATATGGGCTTTCCTCGGTATTCAAAAAAAAAAAAAAATAGTATCCTCATATGTGAGGAAAATAAAAATAAAAATAAAAATACCGTCAAACTGATCCCTAGAAACAAACACGTCACTAACTATTAGCATTTATTTTGTTAAAAAAATGGCTACGATACTATAACTCCTCCACCTTTTAAGCTTCCGGAGCAGTTCACCACCTTAATTTTTTTTCAAATATTTACCTATTTATGTGGGGCCAAATTAAGATAGCAAAATGAATTAATGAATCAAAATTGTGATTGATTTATATTCGATTTCTAATATCAAAATTCATATTCAATTAGGGGCATCGGATCTGATCGGGTCAGATCCAATCCGATAATATTGGATCAAATCGAATGGCTCTCGAATCCGATCAAATCGTGTTTGGTTGGTTTGTCAAATTTCGGATCAGATCAGATAAATTTGATAACCCCTAAATATGATTCAACGACATAAATTATCATATATTAACATTAAAACACACATATATGAAATACAGAAATTAATAGATTTATTAAAAATAACCCATTAAATATTGATAATATTATTTTTCTGTGGTAGTTTACAACAACTTTCTGAATTCTGCCACCTGGATTCCTGAAATCAATAATTTTAATGAAACTTCACCATCTAATAAGAACATGTGACTACTTCAAACAATTTGCATTAGAAAATACACATCTAATGAATCCCACATAAATAAGAAAGAAGAGAAACAAACATTAGAGCTAACAGTCCCCACAAATTTTGTAAGCTTCAGAATCAACTATGCCAAATTCTATATTTAATTCTATAACTGTAATATACCAACATAAAAGTTACAGTCCCTTAGTTTACATGAAGCTCAATTTTGTGACGAAAGTACACTACGTATCAGAAGCGATGTAAAAAGATATGACAGGGTACTAAAATCAACTTCTAGCTGGTTAGATTCTATAGAAGCCAAAATTCATTAGAACACAATATACGACATCGAGGTTCATCAAGAGCTGGATTGACTAGCTTCCTCTGCGAAAACCAGGAAGGAAACATTAAGAATAAAATGATACGGCCATAAGTTTCTTCCGCAGGAAAAGGCGATGAGGCGCAATTTTGGGTACGAGAATACATATCACATAAGGGTTCCACTAGTATAGTTAGCTATCATGTCATCATCTTGTGCACATTCTTGATTTCCAATTTTTCTGCCTGTAGAGGAGAATGCAAAAACAAGGTAGTTCGATAAACAGTGGCAATAATACAAAATGTAAGAAGGATAGGCATTTGAGATGAGAAACGAACCAAAATGAATCCTTCTTTTCCTGTGCTAATAGCTCTTCAAAGGATATGTCAGCAAATTCATCAGTTTCTGTGCTTTCCGGTGGCTTGCTAGAGTTGGTTTTCAGCTCCAGGTCAGCACAAACTTTGACCATCTTCATTGAGAGATAGAGGTGATCAGAATCATAAGAATGAAATGAGAAAGTGATTACTAAAAGTAGAACCATAACAGGGAAAAGAAAAGACATTCTTCTGGTTTTTTGTGCCGAATATCTGAGAGCAAGAGGAAATGGAATTATCTTTTTAATCAGTTTATGAGAGAAAATCTTGAGTTCTCGCCAAAATTATCCAGTTTGATAAAAGCAACATAAGGATGGAGGAGGAGGAGGCAATTTAAAGAATAATTGAAGCAAATCCAAATTTTGGTTTATTAACCTCAAGGCAATCGAAAGAAATATGTAAATCATTGACTAGAGTTGCACACCACTAACCAAAGAAAAATCTCTGTTTGCGGGTTTGCCGCACCTCACTAGAGAAGTGTTGACATTGTCATGCAACTAAAGAGATTAGTCATCTTTGGAGATCTCGTCTAAAAAAATATGACAGTGGCTACCTCGTTCGTATATCATGTGTCGGGTGTATATGTCATCTCTCTCACAGCAGGCGGGCCCCACACTGCTGTGAGAGAGATGACATATACACCCGGCATATAATATAATTTTCGCTACTCAACAGCCTATATATGAAGGTTTAAAAAACTACAGAAGCATTCCATTAAATTTAAACAATATTTTTTATTCTGCATAACTTCTATCGACAGCAATCTGAAAGGCGGAGAAGCGAATCCAAGCAGATGAATAGATTCTAGATTTAAGGATTCCAACTAATTATACTCTATTTTCTTATTTTTTTAAAAAAAAATTAAAATATGCTCTATTTCTAAGAGTTCGAGTTGTTACCTTCCTGCAAGCTGGTGAAAGCTGAAGCTGGTCTTGGAGCCAATTATAAACACAAACATCCTCCTCTAATCTCTTCTGTTGCTTCTCTAGATTGTATATCTAAAGGGTTCATGCAGTAATCCCCATTTAGAAGTGACCAAGATATGTGATAAAAGCTACTCCATAGTCCATTCCAATGTTTAAAAATACGGGGCGGCGCCTCGAGGCGGCCGGCCATTGAGGCGAGAGGCGGACCTCCTCGAGGCGGTGAGGCGGCGCCTCGATCCGAAAATCGGAAAAATAATCCAAAATACATTCATTTCTTCATAATTCATAGTATGTTCAAAAAACTATTGATAAGTAATCCAAAATACATTACTTTCTTCATAATTCATAGTATGTTCAAAAAATTATTGATAACTAATCCCTAAATAAGCTATCGTTAGTGTTTAGTGGCATGAAGCTTGGGTCAAAATCTATGTCATCATCAGATGGGTCATCATCCAAAGAATATCCTTCACTTGTATTGTCTTCATCCACTAATTGTGGAGATTTCCCTTTCCCTAACAAATAACATAAAGTCGTATTATTTTTTAATTTGATTATATAAATTGCATTATTTGTACAAGATTAACTTACTTTGGTCTCTGCTCCTTTTTTGTGCAAGTGCTCTACTGCCACTTAGTTGTTCAATGGAACGATGACGTTTTGGAAGCCCAAAACGTCGTCGTTTCATTTTAGAAAATTTTTTTAAAAAAAAACCTTTGCTGGTGAGGCGGCCGCCTCAAGCCGCCTCACCCCGATTTTGCGTGAGGCGGCCTGAGGCGGCCGCCTCACCAGCAGAGAGGCGGGCGCCTCAGAAAAACCGCATAAGGCGGCCGCCTCGAGGCGCCGTCGCCGCGAGGCGGTGAGGCGGCGCCTCGAGGCGGCCGCCTCAACCGTTTTTTTAAACACTGGTCCATTCCTACGAGAATAATATCAAATAATTCCACAAATAACCTGTTGATGAAGGCGGTCAATAGAAGATCTGTCTGCCTTGCTCAGCAATGCCTTTTTTATGCTAAACCTACGTTTGATGGCCTCGGCCCTGCAATAAAATAGAAGACTTATCAAGTTACAATCCTCATCATGAATTGAGGAAGTGAAATTAAGATATGCTACAACTACTTGAGAGATCAGAAATTACTGGAAAACTACAACATAAAAGACATGGGAGTCGGTGATTAGAATGAGGCTCTTGAAGGAAGTCAAGTTGTTTTGAGGGGGGGGCAAATAGAAAACTAAAAATCACAGAAAACGTTGTCAATCAAAACTACTTGGAAAGATCAAGAATATTCTAAATTAGACTATTCACGATGTTGACAGCACTATGCATAAGTTACAAATTGTGAAATTGCAGATATAATAATCATTCTACAAATATGAAGAAGTAGGAAGTAATTGAGACTTGGAAAGGAAAAAAAAAAAAAAGGGTTAATAATCGCAATGATTATGAGGATTTGGCTTTTCAAAAAATTATGAAAAGAACTTACTTGTCCTCTAGCTCTTCTCTGACCTGAGCCAAACACTTTGTAAATTCTCCAACCTGAATTATGAAGCACTTCAAGGATTAATATGTTGCTGTATAAATTAGATATAAAAAGCCAACGTTTATTTCTCCAAAAGACATATGCTAGCATTTGCATATTATATTTATATAATGTCATATCTTTGTAATCAACCCAACCAATTGCATTATATAGTTCAGTCAAATTTCACACACTGACATCTAGAAGTGTGGCTCAAGCTAAGCCACGTGGTTTAGATTAATTCTATTTCTTTGGCCAACCATAAATAAACAGTATATCTAATAACACGTGAACATCCCTTATTCTAAAACAGAGTATAGATTTTTGAGCTCATCCTTTGTTCTCAATTAGTTCCAGCTTTGCATAACTAAGTTTTAAACCAACAAAATGGTTATAAGGAAATTCACTAATGGTTTGTCATTAACTAACTGAATATCTTATGCTGTTACTCGTGAAAAATCCCCACCTTCTTCAATGAGAAACGGCTTCTCTAATGAAAAGCCCCAGTGAACTTACACACATAAAAAATATACAGGATTAAAAAAAAGAGTGAAACCTGAAACCAGAACAAGCAAAAACAACAATTCAAGTCACCGACATGAAATGCCAAATAATAATGTATCTTCAAAAAGTTATACTCTCGCCAACACCCAACCCAACAGATCAAGAAAATATTATTAAGTACTTACTATACAATTTGTAGCGGGAGTCTTATGCACTAAGTACAACCTTTTACACACAAGGACATTCTAGAATAACCAATGTTTAAAAATACGTGGCGGCGCCTCGAGGCGGCTGGCCATTGAGGCGCGAGGATGACCGCCTCGAGGCGGGCGCCTCGATCCGAAAATGAAGTTTTTGATATTATTCAATCTCTATATAGAACAAATTTACATCCAATTCAATTCTTAATCACTGATTTTACCCAAATCAAAAACCCTAATACCCAAATCTACAGATTATATGCGAACCTTATATAATAACATTACATTCAACAAACAAACAGAAGGAAACAACATGTTTATATCTTTCAGGTGTTAACTAGCTCTATAATATATTTTTTTTGTTTGAATAAAGCTCTATAATATTTGAAATATCTTTTACTTGATGAAGAATAATATTATAATTTGCTTTGAACCTTTCACAATATCGTTTATGGAAAATGATACTTGCCCAGAATCAGTAGTGCTACACATTCAGGGGAACTACCATGGAGCAATAATATTAACAACCAACAGATCAAAAACCGAAATTGACTCATAAATGAAAAAGAAAAACAAGCAGAACAGGTTATCACAAACGCTGCCGTCGCCGAGATCAGAAACGTCGCCGAGAGGCTGAGAAAGAGAGCAGAGGAGGCCGAGAGAGAGAGAGAGCAGTATAGGCCGAGAGAGAGAGACAGAGCAGAGGAGTCGAGAGAGAGAATACAAAAATCCTAAAATCAATTTTCTTTTTTTTATAATGTAAATGAAACGACGACGTTTTGAAATCCCCAAAACGTCGTCGTTTCATTTAAAAAATTTAAAATTAAAAAAAAAAAAAAAAGTTTCGCGTGAGGCGGCCGCCTCACCCCGATTTGGCGTGAGGCGGCCGCCTCATAAAAACCGAATTAGGCGGCCGCCTCGACCGAATTTTTAAACACTGAGAAATGAGAATAACCAAATGCATTATTTAGCCATGTAACTCCATCAAATTGAGAATTCAGTATCACTCACGTCTCACATGTCCAGCATTTATCGCAGCATACACCGATATAGAAGACATAATCCATTTTGAAACGATCAATTTCACCCATTCTTTTTATTGCAGTAAAGGTCAGTATAAGGTAAAAGTATAAATTTGCTGAAACCATACGAGTTCATAATCAACTTAACCATCTCATCAAAAGATAAAAACAAGATTAAAGCTCCCCAATATGCATAAACAAGATTAAAGTGCCTTTCAATTATTAACAACACACATAATTCTTTTGGTAACATCCAAGCTAAGTTACTTCACAAACCAACACAAATAATGAAAACAAAATCACATTTTTAAAACAAACCAAAACCTCAATTACCCAAACTAAACAACAATAAATTTTCATTTAAAAAACTAAACCTGATTGTAAACAAACCTGGGCAAGTGTCAACTCATTGCTTTCACAGCTATGCACAAGCTGAGGATAAAGTTCCTTAATCTTCTTCTGTGTGGCACTACCCATTGATGTAAACGGGCACAAATCAACCATCTCGGGTATCCACAAACCCGGCTCCGAATTCTCTCTTCCACCTCCATTTTCTTCACCCTTCAAATCCACCCTCTTCTTCTTCCCTTTCTTCTTCTTCTTATTCTTCTTCACTCTCTTCTCCTCCTCCTCCTCCACCACCGCCACCTGACCCGACCCACATCCAGTAACCAACACCTGACCCGCATCCTCATTCTTTTCCTTCCCTTGAGCCAACCCGTTTTGGTCTGCCTTCTCTTTCACTGACCCGGGTTTCTTCGCCTCATCCAGAAAACCCGACCCGTTAGAATTCGGACTCTGAAGGTTCTTCCCACTGAACAAACACTCCCATTTGGCGGATTTAGAGGGCAAGATCTGAAGCAAAAGGGTTTGGGCGAAATGGGTCGGGCCAGTATTGGTATTAGAATTAGCCGCCAAAGAACCCTTAAAGGCGCAAGCATAATTCTCTAACTCCTGCAATCGCTTAATCTTCTTGTACGTCAAAACGAGAGTGACAATGAAGAAAATTGTTAAGAAGAAGAAAGAAATGACTAACAGCAAAAACAACATGAGATTATTCTCCTTCATTTCTAGCAAACATCAACAAATATAAAATAATAACAATTATATAAAAATGAATAATAAATTATTTATTATTATTATTACTACGTGACGGTGAAGATATGATGTGAGAAGATAAACAGAGAAAAGAGACAAAGCCAACGAGGAGAGGAGAGGAGAAGAGAAGAGAATGCTGGTTTCTGTTCCCAGTACCAGGCTCGGGGATTTGGCTTTTGCTTTATGAAGCTTCTTTCAGTGTGTCTTTATTTTTTTTATTATTTATTTATAAAATCATAAAATAAAAAATCTATGAACATTATCCAATACAATTAATTGGTCATTTAATATAAATATAAACAATTCAATATAAATTTGTTAAACATAACTTTTAAAATTAATTTCAATACAATTATCATATGTAACACCAACACAATATCAGTAATTCAAAACAATTTTAAATATTATTTTCAACACAAACATATTGTACAAATTGATATCTGTAATCATTCAATATCCATTGTGGATACTAAATTTTATATTTGTAATCTGTCAATTATCCATTAAATTGCATATATAATATATATATATATATATATATATATATATATATAATATATATATATATATATATATATATATATATATTGACGGCTGATTTTGGTCTCAGACAATATGAGAATATTACTTCCGAGACAATTCTCCCTCAATAGTGAATTTGTTCGGTTAAGGGGGAACCAAAAGCAAATTTAGCAAAAGACAGATAAATACACCAATCAATAAGGAGATTTAACGTGGTTCGGCGGATCAGATCCCACCTACGTCCACAGACACAAAACAAATGATACTTTTATTACTGAGATATGCTTCTCTGATATCTCTTGTGTTTACAAGTCTGATCGTAATGATCTTGATATTGATTCTGATGCCTCTCACGTATACATTCCCCTTCTATTTATACTAGTAAAGAAATCAGATTCCTTTTTTTTATAAGGATTCATAGTTTAAAACTAAATTCACTTCCCATATCCTATTAGGACACTGACTTATCAACTTTTCCCCATGAAAGTATGATAACTTATCTTCTTATCTGTAGGAATAGGATGTCTTATCTTCTGGAGCATATCTCGCCATATTCTCGGTCTTCATGAGGTCGGTCAATGATCTTTTGAACTGAGAATGCTGCTGTCGATCTGATAATGCCCGGTCATCCGATCTTAAGTGGTGGGTCACTGATCACCAAGTGCTCGGCCCATTACCGTTGGCGTATGCAACATCGAATGGTCGGGTCGGCATTAGTGGTCTCGATCAAGAAGGGAGTTACCCTTTTACTCTTGCCGTACTGCTTAAATATCACAGTGCTTAAAAAACATCATCAACATCTATCTCCTAGTTCTCGGTAACAACGAGTTTGCGAGTTGATGCCGGGAACTATAAAAAAAGATGGTGTGCCGATGAATCAGTCGGTGGTCACTCCAGGAACCGCAGAGAAAAATACCTTGTCTGCAAATCTGGTCCTTCCCGCCACCCTCATGTGCTCAGTCAACGAGGATCCCGATATCTACCCGTGGAGAAAATGCTTTGCCCTTATGCTGATGACGATCGACTCGGTGGGACGTAACCCGACCCCGAGCTGAGAAGAACATTTGGCTCTGGGGGAAGTCACCTCCCCAGACCAATAGAGGGCCGACCATGAGGAAGATGCTATGATCCCATGCCGATGGTAAGTCTCTCGGTGGGACGTATCCCGACCCCGAGCTGAAGAAAGACTTGGCTCTGGGGGAATATTACATCCTCAGTCCAAAGAAGCCGACTCGGTGGGACGTAACCCGGCCCCGAGCTGAAAGAAAGACTTGGCTCTGGGGGAATGTTACATCCCCAGTCCAAAGAAGCCGATTCGGTAGGACGTAACCCGACCCCGAGCTAAAAGAAAGACTTGGCTCTGGGGGAATGTTACATCCCCAGTCCAAAGAAGCCGACTCGGTGGGATGTAACCCGACCCCGAGTTGAATAAACCATAAGGCCTCGACGGAATGAAATCCAGCCCCGAGCCGAATAACCAAGTGGCCTCGGCAGAACGAAATCCAGCCCCGAGCCGAATAACCAAGCGGCCTCGGTGGAACGAAATCCAGCCCCGAGCCGAATAACCAAGCGGCCTCGGCGGAACGAAATCCAGCCCCGAGCCGAATAGCCAATCAGCCTCGGCGGAACGAAATCCAGCCCCGAACCGAATAAACAAGCGGCCTCGGCGGAACGAAATTCAACCCCGAGTCGAATAAACAAGTGGCATCGGCGGAACGAAATCCAGCCCCGAGCCGAAACAAACATCGATCTCGGCGGTACAAGAGCAAACCCGAGCCGGAAAGAAATATCGGTCTCGGCGGTACAAGAGCAGACCCGAGCCGGAAAGAAACATCGGTCTCGACGGTACAAGAGCAGACCCGAGCTGAAAAGAAACATCGGTCTCGGCGGTACAAGAGCAGACCCGAGCCGGAAAGAGACATCGGTCTCGGCGGTACAAGAGCAGACCCGAGCCGGAAAGAGACATCGGTCTCGGCGGTACAAGAGCAGACTTGAGCCGGAAAGAGACATCGGTCTCGGCGGTACAAGAGCAGACCAGAGCCGGAAAGAGACATTGGTTTCGGCGGTACAAGAGTAGACCCGAGCCGGAAAGAAATATTGGTCTCGGCGGTACAAGAGCATACCCGAGCCGTAAAACATATATCAATAAAACGGACTCGGCGGTATAAGAGCACACCCGAGCCGTAAAACAAATATCAAAACCATTGTGTGGGCCATAACAAACAAGCACAATCAAATGTCAGCCTAAGAAATAAGAGGTCTTACTCATATTTTTGGGATCCGTTGCCTTTCTTGCAACTCTACAAGGGTCACTACAAGCAAGACTCTTCTTAATACATCCTCTCTGCATCTCAGCATTCCACGCATCCGACCGGATGACTTCCGCTATAAACTTTGGTCGACCTCAAAAACCGAATGGTTTATGTACATATTGAGATAGCCTTTTTTCACCAAGTCTTCCACCTACTCCTGCAGGTCTCTGCACCCATTCGTGGCATGTCCCCTTACGTTATGGTAGATACATTAAGCCCTATTATTTGCCTCTTCAAACGGGAACCTCCTCAAATTAGGCTCGGCCAACAGACCTTTATCCTGGATTTCCCGAACTATCTGGGCCATAGGTTTGTTCAGGGGGGTGTATACTGTCCTCCCCGCGACACGGTTGACTTGGACATATGACTTTATCTCTTGAACATGACTACTCGGAGGTGTCGGTCTGAGTTTCTTTTGCTCTGGGACTGGTCTCCTCAAATTTCTGATCGAATCTCACTGATTGTCTGACCTGAGTATCTTAGCCTTTCGGGTGTCTACTCCCCGGACAATCTTTTTCTCCTCTTCTATTAAGATAAACTTCCTGGCCAACTCCAGGGCAGTGGCACAATCCGATACGTCTTGAATCCTCAGGTGAGTCCACAACTTCCCGACCTTCAGACCTCCCTTGAGACTTTCTAGCGCTTCCGATGACTCGTACGCTCCGACCTCGAGCACCAAAATCATCCCCTTGCTTCATCAGTCTCATTTCTCCCACCATTTTCTTTGGGACGCAGGCCCCTTTGAAGTGCCGAACAAATGACTTCATGAGTTGCGTAAAGCTTCCTATGCTCCCCGGGGCTAGACTTCTGAACCACATAATGGCAGATCCCCCCAATGTTAGGGGTAATACTTTGCAAACGACATCCCCTATTACTATTTGGACCTCCATCAACAGGACAAAACTCTCAATGTGGGATTTTGGATCAGTGTGGCCCTTATAGGGCGTCATGGACGGCATGTTGAATCGTCTTGGGAATTTTACCGACTTTATTTCTTCTGTGAAGATAGATTCAACCTCGCCGTCCTGAGCATTTCCCGTGTCAGTTTTGAGGTTCACTTCTGTGGATGCTGGTTTTCGGCCGAGGTCCACAATCAGAATTTGTAGGTTGGGGGCATCAACGATCCTGCAAGACAAAGTAGAGTGAGCGGGAGCAGACTCCCGACCGGTGTGGTGGGTGCCGGGGGCACTCCGACGCTCAAGTCAGTAGTATGAAATGAGCAGTGAATATGTTAAATGTGAAAGCAAGGTTTACTATTACCATGACCTTCTTTTGGTGGCCGTGAGGGCGGAATGAAATGTTTAAGAAATGTGAAGCTCTGAGAGTTGTGTCAGAGAGCAGAAGCTGTAAGAGAGAAGTCAGGCTTGCTCTTCCTATATGTTTCTCGAATTGTGTTGTAATTTATAGTTGAAGATGAGTGATTTTCGCAGCTGGCATCAGTCCCACAATGTGCTAAGATATCACTATTTAATGATCAAAGTAGAGCATTATAATTATGATTAGGGTAAGTGGGGAATGTTAGGTAAGGTCTTGGCTTTATGTATGAATTAAGTGGAGTAAGGTTTTTATTGGGCTTTATCCTGGGCTTTCATCTCTGTTTATGGGCTTTATCTGACATTGGTTTCGAATGGAAAGACAGTTTTGCCCATGGCCCAAATTTGGCACGTACAGTTTGTCCCCTACTCTCTAAGTCAAGAAGTCCTTGACTTGGAGAGTATTTCAATATATGTCGAATAGAACAAGATGTAAGAGTACCAGTCAAGAATGTACTAGTTCATATTTCATACGACAGGTGTAAACTGGACAGAGGAAGTCCAGGTCTTCAAGTTGACTCGGCATGATTCATGGGGAATGTCCCCAGTCGATTGAACCTGATGAAGGTCAGGATAATCCCCATACTATTGGTCAAAGGAATAGGGGAGTCTCCAATGTTGTCTGGTCCAGATGAAGGTCATATATTGACTCTACTTGAGCCATGGGGGATGTCCCCAGTCGACTGAACCATAAGACGGTTCATGTCTTACATTTGACTCTACACGAGCCATGAGGAATGTTCTCAGTCGACTGAACCATATGAAGGTTCAGGATAATCTCCATACTACTAGTCAAGGACCAATGGAGTCTATAATGTCTAATGTCAGGTCTTCAACTTGACTTCTACATGAGCCAATGAGGAATGTTCCCAGTCGACTGAACCTGATGAAGGTCAGGATAATCTCCATACTACTAGTCAAGGACCAGTGGATTTTACAATGTCTTCTGGACCAGATGAAGGCCAGGTCTTCAACTTGACTCTTCATGAGCCAATGGGAAATGTTCCCAGTCGACTGAACCTGATGAAGGTCAGGATAATCTCCATACAACTAGTCAAGGACCAGTGGAGTCTTCAAATTTTTATAGACCAGATGAAGGTCATATGTTGACTCTACATGAGCCAATGGGGAATGTTCCCAGTCGACTGAACCTGATGAAGGTCAGGATAATCTCCATACTACGGGTCAAAGGACCAGGGGAGTTTACAATGTCTTCTGGACCAGATGAAGGCCAGGTCTTCAACTTGACTCTTCATGAGCCAATGGGGAATGTTCCCAGTCGACTGAACCTGATGAAGGTCAGGATAATCTCCATACTATTAGTCAATGACCAGTGGAGTTTACAATGTCTTCTGGACCAGATGAAGGCCAGGTCTTCAACTTGACTCTTCATGAGCCAATGGGGAATGTTCCCAGTCGACTGAACCTGATGAAGGTCAGGATAATCTCCATACTACTAGTCAAGGACCAGTGGAGTCTTCAAATTTTTATAGACCAGATGAAGGTCATATGTTGACTCTACATGAGCCAATGGGGAATGTTCCCAGTCGACTGAACCTAATGAAGGTCAGGATAATCCCCATACTACTAGTCAAGGACCAGTGGAGTCTTCAAATTTTTATAGACCAGATGAAGGTCATATGTTGACTCTACATGAGCAAATGGGGAATGTTCCTAGTCGACTGAACCTGATGAAGGTCAGGATAATCCCCATACTACGGGTCAAATGACCAGGGGAGTTTACAATGTCTTCTGGACCAGATGAAGGCCAGGTCTTCAACTTGACTCTTCATGAGCCAATGGGGAATGTTCCCAGTCGACTGAACCTGATGAAGGTCAGGATAATCTCCATACTACTAGTGAAGGACCAGTGGAGTCTTCGAATTTTTATAGACCAGATGAAGGTCATATGTTGACTCTACATGAGCCAATGGGGAATGTTCCCAGTCGACTGAACCTGATGAAGGTCAGGATAATCTCCATACTACTAGTCAAGGACCAGTGGAGTCTTCAAATTTTTATAGACCAGATGAAGGTCATATGTTGACTCTACATGAGCCAATGGGGAATGTTCCCAGTCGACTGAACCTGATGAAGGTCAGGATAATCCCCATACTACAGGTCAAAGGACCAGGGGAGTTTACAATGTCTTCTGGACCAGATGAAGGCCATGTCTTCAACTTGACTCTTCATGAGCCAATGAGGAATGTTCCCAGTCGACTGAACCTGATGAAGGTCAGGATAATCTCCATACTACTAGTCAAGGACCAGTGGATTTTACAATGTCTTCTGGACCAGATGAAGGCCAGGTCTTCAACTTGACTCTTCATGAGCCAATGGGGAATGTTCCCAGTCGACTGAACCTGATGAAGGTCAGGATAATCCCCATACTACGGGTCAAAGGACCAGGGGAGTTTACAATGTCTTCTGGACCAGATGAAGGCCAGATCTTCAATTTGACTCTTCATGAGCCAATGGGGAATGTTCCCAGTCGACTGAACCTGATGAAGGTCAGGATAATCTCCATACTACTAGTCAAGGACCAGTGGAGTCTTCAAATTTTTATAGACCAGATGAAGGTCATATGTTGACTCTACATGAGCCAATGGGGAATGTTCCCAGTCGACTGAACCTGATGAAGGTCAGGATAATCTCCATACTACTAGTCAAGGACCAGTGGAGTCTTCAAATTTTTATAGACCAGATGAAGGTCATATGTTGACTCTACATGAGCCAATGGGGAATGTTCCCAGTCGACTGAACCTGATGAAGGTCAGGATAATCCCCATACTACGGGTCAAAGGACCAGGGGAGTTTACAATGTCTTCTGGACCAGATGAAGGCCAGGTCTTCAACTTGACTCTTCATGAGCCAATGGGGAATGTTCCCAGTCGACTGAACCTGATGAAGGTCAGGATAATCTCCATACTACTAGTCAAGGACCAGTGGAGTCTTCAAATTTTTATAGACCAGATGAAGGTCATATGTTGACTCTACATGAGCCAATGGGGAATGTTCCCAGTCGACTGAACCTGATGAAGGTCAGGATAATCTCCATACTACTAGTCAAGGACCAGTGGAGTTTACAATGTCTTCTGGACCAGATGAAGGCCAGGTCTTCAACTTGACTCTTCATGAGCCAATGGGGAATGTTCCCAGTCGACTGAACCTGATGAAGGTCAGGATAATCTCCATACTACTGACTAGATGATGTCGGCTGAGATGATCAATAAGTCTTAAACTACAGAGGTTCAGTGTCGATTGGGATCAATGTTACGCTTCAAGTTACACGTTGAGATGTTAAATAAGTAATTCTTAATTAGTCTCAAGTCAATGAGGTTTTATACACGCATGAAATCCATAATAAATCCCAAGCTACACTCATGTAGATGTCGATTGGGAAAGACATCATACATCAAGCTATTCACGCATGAAAACCACAATAAATCCCAAGCTACACTCAAGTAGATGTCGATTGGGAAAGACATCAAACATCAAGCTATACATGCATAAGGCCCACAACAAATTCCAAGCTACTCTCAAGTAGATGTCAATTGGGAAAGACATCAAACATCAAGCTATTCACGCATGAAAACCACAATAAATCCCAAGCTACACTCAAGTAGATGTCAATTGGGAAAGACATCAAACATCAAGCTATTCACGCATGAAAACCACAATAAATCCCAAGCTACACTCAAGTAGATGTCGATTGGGAAAGACATCAAACATCAAGCTATTCACGCATGAAAACCACAATAAATCCCAAGCTACACTCAAGTAGATGTCGATTGGGAAAGATATCAAACATCAAGCTATTCACGCATGAAAACCACAATAAATCCCAAGCTACACTCAAGTAGATGTCGATTGGGAAAGACATCAAACATCAAGCTATACATGCATAAAAACCACAATAAATCCCAAGCTACACTCAAGTAGATGTCGATTGGGAAAGACATCAAACATCAAGCTATTCACGCATGAAAACCACAATAAATCCCAAGCTACACTCAAGTAGATGTCGATTGGGAAAGACATCAAACATCAAGCTATTCACGCATGAAAACCACAATAAATCCCAAGCTACACTCAAGTAGATGTCGATTGGGAAAGACATCAAACATCAAGCTATTCACGCATGAAAACCACAATAAATCCCAAGCTACACTCAAGTAGATGTCGATTGGGAAAGACATCAAACATCAAGCTATTCACGCATGAAAACCACAATAAATCCCAAGCTACACTCAAGTAGATGTCGATTGGGAAAAACATCGAACATCAAGCTATACATGCATAAAAACCACAATAAATCCCAAGCTACACTCAAGTAGATGTCGAATGAGACACATATCAAGCTCGATGCCATACACACAAAGGATCCACAACAAGTCCCAAGCTACACACATATGGATGTCGAATGGGACAAACATAAAGCATCAAGCCATACACACATAAGATTCAAAACAAGTCCCAAACTACAGATGTAGATGTCGATTGGGACAAATACCAAGCATCAAGCCATACACACATAGGATCCACAACAAGTCCCAAACTACAGATGTAGATGTCGATTGGGACAAATACCAAGCATCAAGCCATACACACATAGGATCCACAACAAGTCCCAAACTACAGATGTAGATGTCGATTGGGACAAATACCAAGCATCAAACCATACACACATAGGATCCACAACAAGTCCCAAACTACAGATGTAGATGTCGATTGGGACAAATACCAAGCATCAAACCATACACACATAGGATCCACAACAAGTCCCAAACTACAGATGTAGATGTCGATTGGGACAAATACCAAGCATCAAGCCATACACACATAGGATCCACAACAAGTCCCAAACTACAGATGTAGATGTCGATTGGGACGAATACCAAGCATCAAGCCATACATGCCTAAGATCCATAACAAGTCCCAAGCTACACATGTAGATGTCGAATAAGGCACACATCAAGCATCAAGTCATGCGCATAAGATCCACAACAAGTCCCAAGCTACACATGTAGATGTCGAATGGGACAAACATAAAGCATCAAGCCATACACACATAGGATCCACAACAAGTCCCAAACTACAGATGTAGATGTCGATTGGGACAAATACCAACCATACACACATAGGATCCACAACAAGCCCCAAACTACAGATGTAGATGTCGATTGGGACAAATACCAAGCATCAAGCCATACACACATATGATCCACAACAAGTCCCAAACTACAGATGTAGATGTCGATTGGGACAAATACCAAGCATCAAACCATACACACATAGGATCCACAACAAGTCCCAAACTACAGATGTAGATGTCGATTGGGACGAATACCAAGCATCAAGCCATACACACATAAGATTCAAAACAAGTCCCAAACTACAGATGTAGATTTCGATTGGGACAAATACTAAGCATCAAACCATACACACATAGGATCCACAACAAGTCCCAAACTACAGATGTAGATGTCGATTGGGACGAATACCAAGCATCAAGCCATACTTGCCTAAGATCCATAACAAGTCCCAAGCTACACATGTAGATGTCGAATAAGGCACACATCAAGCATCAAGTCATGCGCATAAGATCCACAACAAGTCCCAAGCTACACATGTAATGTCTATTGGGACAAATTGACTTGATGAAAGTCCAAAAGAATTTTCATACTACCTAACTTGATAAAGATTGGTCGATTGGACCTAAAGGAGATCCAAGAAAGTTTTTTCATTCTACTAGGAATGATAAAAGATTCCCTATGTAGTATGGAGTTGGCAATATTAAACCAATGTAGCATGAAGATGATGACTAACCTTTGACTTAGTCTGGAGGAGTTGATAATCATTCCAAGTAGTCTAGGGGTGTTGGGAATTTTCCATGTAGCCTGAAGTTGATAGCCATCCACCTTGTAGTATGTGGATAATAGTATGAACCAATGTTTTATCATCCTGTCGTATAGGCTTCTTGCTATTCTCTTTTTCTTCTTTTGGGCAAAATCTTCTTTGCTTTCTTTTTAATCTTCTTTCTCTGCCAATTCCCTATTCTTTAGTCAAACAACAAAGCTAAACTGGCCCACCTTGCTTTTTTTTTTTTTTATATCACGCCAATTTCTCTTTTTTTTTCTTCTTTTTTTTTTTATATCACGCCAATTTCTTTTTTTTTTCTTTTTTTTTTTATATCACGCCAATTTTTTTTTTTTTTATATCACGCCAAATATTTTTTTTTTTTTTACCTGCCTCTTCATTGATCATTTTGGCCTAACTTTCAAATTTTTTTTTTAGCATGCTTGATTTTTTGCAGTCTGCATACGACTATGGACTACATATGGCAGAGTGCTTCATGCAAGTGTAGACTGGCAACTACGTATGTAAACAGTGGTTGTGTCCAGCTTCTTTCTTGTGTGAGAGACCATAATTGGCTTAGACAGTGGGTTTTCATGTAGTCTGGAGGAGATGAAAAACTTTTCTTGTAGACTGGAGGAGATGACAATCCTTCCACGTCCTCGGGAGGAGATAACAATCCTATTTGCATTGCGTGAAGCAGATGACACCTTTCATATCATATGAAGAAGATTGGAATTCATCTCTGTCGTATGACGAATATGGCTATTCTCCCACGTCTTTGGGAGCTGATGATTCAAAGGGAAGAAGTGCTGATGTTATCTTGATTTGGATTTTCCTTATTGGTAGTTTGACTCCAGGTAGACTGGAGAGGATTACTCCAACATTTCCATTCACATGGAAAATGTGTCTTGTTGTGAAAGGTCGGCCGGTGAAATGTGATGACTTTTTTGGTGATTAAATGGATGGTTGTTCGATGATGAATTTTCACTCGCCATATTCCTGAATGCTCGTAAGAGATTGGGTTTGACAAGATAGTAGAAATGACTTGTAGTCTCATGTGACTTGTAGTCTCACGCCCTTCAGTGGCTGAAGAAAGAATTATGTTCCAAATACTATTGAAGATTATTATTGGAGTTTTACATGGATCAATTTTCATATTTCATTCATCGTAACTGTTTTGTAGAGTGGCTATTTGTGCAACCACAGGATCTGATGTCTGTTTGTAAGGATTGTAGACTGAGTGGTCTTTGCTTGATATGAATCGCTAAGGCCCCACGGTGGACGCCAAATTGTGGATGTTGGTTTTCGGCCGAGGTCCACAATCAGAATTTGTAGGTTGGGGGCATCAACGATCCTGCAAGACAAAGTAGAGTGAGCGGGAGCAGACTCCCCACCAGTGTGGTGGGTGCCGGGGGCACTCCGACGCTCAAGTCAGTAGTATGAAATGAGCAGTGAATATGTTAAATGTGAAAGCAAGGTTTACTATTACCATGACCTTCTTTTGGTGGCCGTGAGGGCGGAATGAAATGTTTAAGAAATGTGAAGCTCTGAGAGTTGTGTCAGAGAGCAAAAGCTGTAAGAGAGAAGTCAGGCTTGCTCTTCCTCTCTGTTTCTCGAATTGTGTTGTAATTTATAGTTGAAGATGAGTGATTTTCGCAGCTGGCATCAGTCCCACAATGTGCTAAGATATCACTATTTAATGATCAAAGTGGAGCATTATAATTATGATTAGGGTAAGTGGGGAATGTTAGGTAAGGTCTTGGCTTTATGTATGAATTAAGTGGAGTAAGGTTTTTATTGGGCTTTATCCTGGGCTTTCATCTCTGTTTATGGGCTTTATCTGACATTGGTTTCGAATGGAAAGACAGTTTTGCCCATGACCCAAATTTGGCACGTACAACTTCCCACTTGGCCATTTCTTTTCTTAACCAATATTTTATATTGCCATCTGTGTTACAGTGCCACCTCCTGCGGCATTCTTCGTGTCTGTCACCCCCGGTGCGGCGTTCCTCATGACTTGAGATTTCCCGTCCGGTTTCACCATCCTTCCTATCTCCCCTTCTGGTGTCGCGGGGGCCGTCATATGAAGAATCTGGCGATTGTCTCCCCTCTTCTTCTTCCCACGTATCCTCCGTTTGTAAATCTTTTTCTACCACTACAGACCTCATCCCGTAGAGACCCTTCCTCATCGGTTCATCGTCATCACTCACATCGGTGACCATTTTTCCTTCCGCTATTTCGCCTCTCCTCCGACTGGCTCCGGCTTCAAGCTTCTCATTATTAATTTCTTTCATCCTCTCTAGTCTGTTTATCATGGACTTCAACAGGTTTTGATTTTCCTCCCTATCTTTCCTCATATTTTCCTCTATTTTCTCCATCCATTCTGCTGTTGAACTCCCCGACGACTGGCGATTTCCACCTTTTGCCATCGTCTTACCACGCGAGCTGCTTTTCGTTGATTTCCCACAGACGGCGCCAACTGTTAACGGCTGATTTTGGTCTCAGGGCAATATGAGAATATTACTCCCGAGACAATCCTCCCTCAATAGTGAATTTGTTCGGTTAAGGGGGAACCAAAAGCAAATTTAGCAAAAGACAGATAAATACACCAATCAACAAGGAGATTTAACGTGGTTCAGCAGATCAGATCCCACCTACGTCCACGGGCACAAAACGAATGATAATTTTATTACTGAGATATGCTTCTCTGATATCTCTTGTGTTGACAACTCTGATCGTAATGATCTTGATATTGATTCTGATGCCTCTCACGTATACCTTCCCCTTACAACTCTGATCGTAATGATCTTGATATTGATTCTGATGCCTCTCACGTATACCTTCCCCTTCTATTTATACTAGTAAAGAAATCAGATTCATTTTCTTATAAGGATTCCTAGTTTAAAACTAAATTCACTTCCCATATCCTATTAGGACACTGACTTATCAACTTTTCCCAATGAAAGTAGGATAACTTATCTTCTTATCCGTAGGAATAGGATGTCTTATCTTCTGGAGCATATCTCGCCATATTCTCGGTCTTCATGAGGTCGGTCAATGATCTTTTGAACTGAGAATGCTGATGTTGATATGATAATGCCCGGTCATCCGATCTTAAGTGGTGGGTCACTGATCACCAAATGCTCGGCCCCTTACCGTTGGCGTATGCAACATCGAATGGTCGGGTCGGCATTAGTGGTCTCGATCAAGAAGAGAGTTACCCTTTTACCTCTGTCGTACTGCTTAAATATCATAGTGTTTAAAAAACACCATCAACTATATATATTTTTAGGTAACATATATGTCATCACTATCTGTGTAGTCATTGGGGGTGTGGCTATAAATTTGGTTAAAATTAGATTTCTTATTTATGTCTAATGCAAAAGCATATATAATATTAAAAATAATAAGTTAGAATTTTTGTTTTACATTATGTATGAAAAAAAAATTGTGTTTTAATTGACTCATGTGACTATTATAATTGTCAATTTGAAAATCACTAATGATAGTTTATAAAGTTGAGATATAAGGAATAATTTCAAAATCAATAATTATAAATTTATAAAATTGAGTAGTTTGATTGGCTTAACTCTTACGGTTAAAATAAGAGGTCATCATTTTAAGTTCAAAGAGATACCTTTAATATAGGGTAGCATTTTAGAAAAAAATAAAATTATTTTTTAGTCCATCATCATTTTTAAAAAAAAAAAAAAAAATTTGGGTAAATAAAATATTAAAAAATAGACAATGGGTAAATAAAATTTGATCTAATCATTTAAAAAAAGAAAAGAAAAAAGAAATCAATGAATATAAATGGAAAGTTTATTTATTCTCTCCAACCCTTTGTAGAGAAAATAATATGTTTTGAGTGTCCTAAAAAAAAAAAAAATTGTAAGGAAATATATTTAATGATGGTAAAAGAAAGTTTGAATATTCATGAGCTCAAGTCTTATTATCTCAATTAATCACCCATTAAATTTCATATTCAAAATATATCTGTTGGTGCCATATTATTACCCAACTATTTAGGCCAATATCTTATTTTATTAACAAAATCTTCCACAGAACTGCACTTCACTTACAGTATGTTTACATATAAAGGTCCAATAATAATTAAACATGTGTCATCTAAATATTGGATAAAAATCTTCTAACCTTGCGATCCTCTGAAATACCCCAATCGTAGAGAAAAATACACTTGTGACCACCATATTAATGACTCTCCGGAGTACTTCAACTCCAAAAAGAATTCATTAATAACAAGAAAACAACTCAGTAATATTCCGGAATAACATAGTTAAAACTCACTTATCTTAACATGCAAATATGTTACTCGACAAGTGGAATTAAATGACATAATCTCATTCAGCCAAACTAACCATGTAAGAATAAAACATGACACATCAAACATACATCTGACGCAAAGACACCACTTATTGGTTAATCAGATCGAAAACAAAAAGAGAAACATTCTCGAAACATATTACTTTTTAAAAAATACTTGTATATAAGTTCTTTATTTTTTCAACTATCTACCGTAATTTGAGTATTGGAGTGCTAACGTGCATGACACTCAATCTCATTCCAACATATCACAAGATCAGTATATCTATGATCCACAAAATCAGGCCTAACTACATCATTCAAGACTTTAGTGAGAAAACAAAAAACAAATGATCAGTCGCATTCAAATTTAAATAGGATTACAAGTAGATTGTGTTTAGATATAATTGGGTTCTACTTTAATTCCTTTAATTGAAAGGTTACATTTGTGATAAGTTGGTTTCTTACCTTTTTAATTGTATAATTAATATGATATTGTGATACCATCAACACTATTCTTTATTAATGATATATGGCACGTGAATATTAATATCCGTATTTGATCCGTTTAATTAATGAGTATGAAAATTGTTATTTATATTTGTTGTTGTAATACAAAAAAGGAGTGGTTACAAATGGTGAACACACATAGCCTACGATTGGTTGGTCCAAAAGAGTGATTAATTAAAGCTTAAAATGTCATCGAAATTTATATCATATGGTACCACCAAATAAATGTCTAAATTTATGTCTCCATCAGTTTGTTATCTGTTCAAATTCTTCATATCATAATTTTATATTATGATACATATATAAAATCTGTATTTCGTATCATAACTTAATACGTTTGTTATACATCTTTCAAAACTTGTTTTAAAAAAGTTACACTTGTAGCCAGAGACAGAGACCATCCAAGACAGAAGGGTGCCTTAACATTATAGAATTTAATTATTTTATTTTATTTTATTTTAATTTAATTTTAAAAATTGAGCTAAAATTTAGAATTTTTAAAAATATATTTTAGATAAACATTTTTATGATTTTGCCCCCCTTAAATTTATTATTTGATATTATTTGACTATCCTCATATTTTTATCTATAACCTTTACGGGTTGGGTCGGGTCATGCGGGTCAGAGGACCCGAAACTCGAAATTTTAAAGTGTAACCCGCACGGGTCGGGTCACTGCAGTTAGGGTAAAAAAAATACGGGTCGGGTCGGAAAGATTCATAATATATATTTTTATGATATAATTTTGATAGAATTTGTAGTTAAATCAAATTATGATAAATTAACTAGAGAGGAAAAGAGAAAAAAATCATTAATTGCGGGGTCGGGTCGGGTCAAACCCATATTTTTTACATTGAACCCGCGACCCGATCCGAAATTACTTTTTTATTTTACAAACCCGACCAAATCTGTTGGGTCGCGGGTTGACCCGACTTATGAAGACCATCTCTAACTATACCCTTAATAGGTTTATATATATTAGTCATTAACCCTTTTTGGCTCCTTATTATGAAGTTTTAGAAACTTAAGTCATTTTAAAAAAGAAAAACTTGTTAATTTAAGAAATCTTTAAATTTAAGGTTTAGAAATTAAGATTAGCTCGGGCTACCACAATGACTATCATGGGATAAATTTTTTAAGTCCAAGTTTGGGTTTATTTGGGCCTAAATGACACATTAGGAAAAAAAATGATCCACCAAAGAAGTTTATTAGGCTCCCAAACTTCTTAAAAAAGATAATGATGCTCTTTTAATTTCAAATTAACTTCATTTTGCTTTGATATGCTCAATGCTAGCAATGGAACATAACTTGAGATATAAAATTTTGACAAAGCTTGCTTGATATTATTACCTTGTCAAACTTCTCTTACAAGTTACAACAACAGCAATGAAAAAAATTGGTTCCAAGTAAAGTTACTAGGAGTATAAAACTACTAAAATTATTGGAAACAAGAGGCTTTCCAAGTTTTAAAACTGAATCATGGACTGATCAGGTTGAATCTGTCCCAATGTGCTTGGTGCTTCTTCTTCGGATTCCCCCCTTCCGATTCTTTGTTCGTTGGTATACAATACGCATAGCTTATCCTCAAATTGTTTTTCTCAAGCTATAAGGGCTTTCAACCATGTGGTGTGCTGCATATCTGTACAACTTCACCTGGGACGAAGCCGAATCAAATGGTTGGAGTGATCTTGGCTGTATAGGCTTAATTTACTGAAAACTACTATACTGCAACGAAAATGAGATATGGGAGTAATAGATATGGAACGAACTCATCAGCCGCAAATGGCTTCAACAGCGAGTTGCTTCATGATGCTTGGGCATGGATCTCCACCAAACATCTCGGGCGCAACAGTTACTGTGCACATGTTCTGCCCAACGCAAAGCTGCAAGAACAAGGCCATATATTAATATTTTACAGAGGAAGAAGCTGGGAGGAGAAAACATGTTCATGCAAAAAATGCATACCCTTTGGAAAGCATCATAAGAATGAATAGCATGACAGTTTCCCTGACGGTAGCTTCCACAAATACCTTCTGGTGTACCAAAGCTAGCAAACTTAATTAATTTAATTATCTGTCCAGGGCCACACATCAAATGAGCTTTAGGCCTCAAAGGTTTGTTGACTTTGCCAGAGGCCTGCAGCTGCCAATTGATAAGGGTTGGTTGCCACTCGTACATATAAGCACATACACTGTCTACTTCTCTTCTAACCAAAGAAATTCCATTCGGGTTTCCACCCCATTCTTCAAATACAACTAACAAGTTCCCTATTGGTTTTAGCCACGACCGAGGAACATGATACCTGAAATTATAGGCTAGTTTGTCAAGTAATCCAGAACTGTAGGAACAAAGTTCCAAAGCACAATGTGTTCGTCTTACCATCTTTGAGAGGCCTCTCCACAGTTGCTTACGCATTTCTTCTCAGTGTATGTTCCTGCATAATTACAATAACCGCAAGAACCAGATGCCTTATAAGCAGGCCAGTAACGCCCAACACTCTGTCCATTTATCCAAACTTGGCCTTTACCCATGCTGCCCATATCTAAAGCCAGTGGAGCATTTCCAGCAGGAGCACTGAAAGTAGTCTGAAAACAGGACAGAAGGATGTCAAAAGCAAAATGTGACACTATAGAAGTTATGCTTATTTGAGGAAAAGCATATGCTGGAGCTGTTAGCCACCCCTAAGCTTTGATATGATCAAATAAGAAAAAACAAAACATAATTTAACGAAACAAAGCATTTAGACATATTTTTAATAATACGAATAATCAGGTATGTGTTGATGAAAGCCTAGGTAACCACCAAGAGAATTCATTTATGATGGCTTTGAACCTCGTAGAAATAAGAAAGTTGCTTTGACTGAGATTTTAAGATACTTACTCTGTACCAAGTCAATGGCTGCCTCTGGGCCACTAAAGATCCCTCTACCCACTCAACCAAGGAACTGCCACTGAGCGAATGAAGATTCAGCTTTTCTCCTTCAAGTCCAATCTGATTCAGAGGGAAAAAAACTTCTATGAATATCTGAAATTTCAGGACAACAGGAGAAAACATGGTCTAGGTGTTGAAGCCACACCTTGTAAGTCCATTTCTGCCACGACAAATCTCTCCTCCCTTCATTTAAACCGTTCAGCGTAACTGGGCCAAGAATACCAGCATTCCATGTCTCAAAATGGGGACCAATATTCTGAATTCAAAAGCACAAGCAGCAGGAATAGTTAAATCAAAATTGCCATGGATGTTGCTGAATGCTGATAGAACAAAAGAGACACTTAAGAGAGAAAGAGAGAGAGACATACCGGGAGACCAACAGCGATGCTCAGAAGTGCAATTTTGTTGATTCCAACTATCATATTCACACCTTGACTAAATGTCAGTTTTGGGAATTCTAAACTCCCATAGGCAGTCCCTGTCAAAAAGATGAACATTCAAGACACAGAGGAATGTGAAGCAATTGAACTAGAAACAAGCACCACAGGAAATAAAATTAGTCTACATAATGTTTTGTCGGGAATAGAGATCAAGGAAGGCTGACTTAAGACTTAAGTTTCTGTAAGTGTTGTAAAGTACTAGGTGTAGTACACATTTAGTCTTGTTCTCACCTGCTAGTTGACCGTTGACAAATACATGCAAAGCATGGCCAGCTGACATGACAGTAAGAAGTGGATAGTTTCCACTCCTCAAAAATCCTTCATTGGAGTCTATCTTAACACTGCAATGGATGAGAAAACCAATACGAAATGAGAAGTTGTAAGCAAATTTTTAGCAGTAAATGCACAGAAAACGAAAATAGCAATACGTAATTGTGAAAGCTACTCACTCTGTCATGTACCACAAATAGTCAGTGACATCTCTAGTTGTATTTATCTGCTCCAGCAACCCAGACATTGTGAATGAACCGTCACCATATGCTGACGGCTCTTCATTAAATGCTTGCCAAGAGAATCCTCCATGAACGGGAACAGAAGCCATCTTCATCTGTGTGCTTTGGTGACCAACCTGTATAAAAATTTGCTGTCAATGTCCACAGGACCACATCTGGTTTCCATATTTCTCAATGGAGAAAAATGAGAGGAAATAAACCTAGACTAAACAATTAAGCTTTGCTAAATAAATACTAAAATTTCATTCACTTGAATTTTTTCTCTCACCCTTGCAGTGTTATAGACAGTGTTCTTGCAGTCAGGCAGAATGCTAATAGACCATGGAGGCAAATTGTAATGTTGATTCCCAAAAGCCACTTTTGCAAAGGATCTCTGATTGTAATTTGCAAGGAATGCAGCACAAGCTGACTTTGATTTGAATACATGAGCCTGTATTAAAATGAAATAGAGTTAGTTTCACTCTAGAGAACGGTGAAGCAAAATAAACACTGCTTACTAAAACACAAGTGATTTTTACCTCCTGATAGTTTCCAAGTGGCATCACAGTGGGATTCCCAGATACTAAAGCTGGTTCACACAACTTTATTGCTCTATGCAGATCTTTCAAATGGCCCCATTTTGGTTGCCTCAACAGTCCTGTGTAGAGAATAAAATAGAGTGATTCTCACATGTGCAATTCATTGTACTCACTGAAGGTGTCACTATCCTAGTATAATTCCAAATCATCTCAAAGAAAGGATAAATCAGTTTTTATTGAATGCAGAGACGGGAATATGATTACTTGTATAATAATAGTTTAAGCATCATATATGAAGATGACATTATTTTTCTGAACACATAATGACAGTATATATATATTTGATGACCTGAAGGACCTACCACATAATAGGATAAGTCTACATAGTACATATCTACTTTTTCAGTTAGGATATTATAAACAGTTTACCCGCAAAATGTTCAAGCAGTGAAGAAATTGATGCCTCTGACACCAATCTATAGGCAAAAACTATAACTATGCAACATCTCTTAGACAACTATTCACTTTGCTTGATCTTAAGAGACATAAAATTTTAGGATTTAGGTTCTATAAACTCCATGCACAAGCCATGGAATGGTAGGGAAAAAAAGCTACGAATTTGACTAACAATGAGTTGTACTCTGGATGAATGGCACTGGCAGTATCCCCTTCACTGCAACATGGTGCAGAAAGGTTGATGATTTTTAGGCCATACCATCAATGAAAAGAAGCTGAACTTTAATCATAAATATTGACTTCAGTATAAAAGGCTACAGAACATGTGCTTATGATGTAGACTAAGACTACGAATCAGATGAAGTGTTGGAAAAAGAAAGATGGCCTAGCGCACAAGGTTTCCCACCCTGTGGGCTATAGGGAGGATTCAATATACACAGAAATTACTCTTGATGCATTAATTCCCTCTGCATACCATATTCATCGAGAGGAGCATCATAGTCATAGCTAGTAGCAATGAAAGGACCACCGGCAGTTCTGCCGAAATTTGTACCCCCATGATACTGAAATTTCAAAAAACAAGTGTAAAGAACTCAGTTGACTATTTCGCAGATTTAGCAGATTGGTAAAATTCAGCAAACCAAATTACCATGTAATAGTTTACAAATGATCCCCCCTTTTGAATAAACTTTGCTACTGAGAAAGCCAAGTCCTCAACTGGCCGGTGAGGAACGGGACCTCCAAATTCAGTAAACCTTCAGGGACAACAGAAAAATAATAACTGGATTAATATATGCTGGAAAGATCTTGTAGTTTGCAAGAAGTTGTAGTGCTTGGATAAGAGGTAGATGTACGGGACAAAGAGGCTGTTCAAAGAGGAATCCCAAGTCAATTACCAGCCAGTCCAGGCTTCCGTCCACATCTTGGGCTTATAAGCCTTGTTTGGGGAGAAGTAGTCGCAGTAAAAACCATTGCAGGTGTTTATCTGTTGATAATAAGACATAAAGTTATGAATAAACTATCAAACACCCAAGTCAAATGCATAAATCACTGTCCACAATTGACTTTTAGCCATATGCGTATGATTTTGAATTATTGGGTTACATATATTTTACTTCTTTTACATCTCCAATACCAATACCAAAAAAATATTATTATTGTTTACCTCCACTACTAATTGATGGAAGTTGAGAGATGGAGTGACTTAATTAATAAGGAGACATGGTCATGAATCTATCATAATAAAACTTAAGAGGCCAAAGAAAATAAAATAAAGACAAGTATTACAGATAAGAGTGAGAAAAAGCAAAGCTGATCCATGTGCACTGCAGAATAATTA
Source organism: Zanthoxylum bungeanum (assembly GCA_019454045.1). NCBI lineage: Eukaryota > Viridiplantae > Streptophyta > Magnoliopsida > Sapindales > Rutaceae > Zanthoxylum > Zanthoxylum bungeanum. The sequence continues at coordinate 128,832 of SKCR01035516.1, forward strand.
ATGATTTCAACCATGACCAACAAACTATTAACTAGAAAGCCCAATAAAGATGAGGGAACATAACATGAGAAATGAGAATCATCAACAATGAATATAGAACATGACAAACAAATGGTAAAAGGTTGTTGTTAAAGTATGGAAAAAAGGATGGAGATACTTACAAGAGGATCCGGTGCATCATCTTGCTTGCACATGACCCATGGGACACCAGTGCCAAGACCCACAGCCATCTTAGCTGCCCATTGGGTGTACGCTCCGCCGGATGCACCGATTTCATACTCGATGGGTCCATATTCATTCTCAATCTGTTGCAAGAGTGATAGAAAAAGATGCATTTTCTTAGTTTTCTATTTTGTTCCATCAAATAAGGGCAAAACTAAGAAATCATCACACAACTTATTGATTCAAAAAAGAAAGCTTCAATGCTACTCCATGGTTAATGGAAAGGTTGAAAATGACGTAATTTAATCACCTGTGATAGAATTATTGGACCACCTTGAGACTCAAACAATCTCTCGGCTTTCATCATATCCACAATCTTCTTAGTAAATTTTTGCATTTCAGCCTTCATTACAACACAAGATTAGAAGTGACACTTCAATTAGAATCAAAGCATAAAATACATCAATGACACCAGAAACAGTATGAAATGCATAAATAAACTTAAGACGTGTCTAACCTTAAATGGTCCATTATCTGTTCTGAATTCGATACCTGGAATGTATTTGAGCCAAACAGGAAAACCCCTGAAATAATGAAGGAAAGTTTTGATTAAAAATCCATAGAGCTCAAGCAATAGTGTTTTTCTTAGCTCTTTTTAGAAAATAATGCAAGTATTACCCAAAGTTCCACTCAGCACAAACATAAGGACCAATCCTGAGATGAACATAAAGCCCTGCTTGCTTAATCAGCTTGATAAACTTCACCAGATCATAATTCCCCTCAAAATAATACTACAGCCAGTAGAAAAAATAGCAAAAAAAAGAAAATTAATAATTTCCTTAAAGAACAAATCCAAAAGGAAAAAAAAGGTGTCATTTCCCATTACCTTTCCAGGTGAAGGCTCATGGCCATTCCAAAAAACATATGTCTGAATCACATCCAAGCCTCCATCTTTAGCTTTTTGTATAAGATCTGGCCACATCTGCAACAACACCAAACCAAAAAAAAATAAAAATAATAAAAATCCCACAGATTAAAATCACACACACACACACATATATATATAATTGCAGCAAACCAGATGGAGAAAAGCTTAATGGGACTTAAAAACTGAAAATTTTTCAGAAAACAAAATAATCCAATGAAGCACATTTTGAAGAAAGTTAATAAAGATTACCTCAGGAGAGCTTCTGGGATAGTGAATGGATCCAGAGATGAGGATTCTTCTTTTGCCATTAATGGTGATAGCCTTAGAGTCATAAGACACAGAGGCTTCAACTTCAACAGAAGCAAAAAGCCATGAACAACCCAACAAAAGAATCACCAGCACATTACACATTCCAAGCTTGTTCAAGCACATGACCATACTTTTTTTTATTTTTTTAAAAAAAAAATGGATTTTTGATTGAATGAATGAAGCAAAAACCTGTCTTTGTTGTTGGGCAGCAACAAAGCAAAGACCTTTTTGTTATTCTCACACTCTTTATTAATGCTTATTTAGTGAGAGAAGCAAAGAGCTAGCTAGCTGTTACAGTTAGTGTCTCTGTCTGTTATCCTTTTTTTTCCCTGAGCTTTCACACTCTAGTGGTAACTTATAACAAGTGTTGGCAGTGTTGTGGTTTTTAATCTGCGTTTTCTAAATGGATTAATTAAAAATCTAACAAAATCAGCTTAATAATAAATAATTTTATTTAATAAAAAATTAAGAAATACAAAAAAAAAAAAAAATTTGGACCAACCTGATCCGGTTTTGACCGATTTTGATTGATTTTGATCGATTTATTTGTTAAATCAATTTTTTATATTTAGCCGGACCGGATTCACAACTGATTTTCAATTTAATCGATCTAACTGATTGATCCGATAAATTATGGTTTTTATGGTTTAATTTTTGTTGCTAAAATGAAGTGCTCTTCTGGGTGCCTAAAAACACTAAAATATGGAGAGTCCGAAAGTGAAAGTGGGTCCCATTTGAAGGATTTGGCACCCAACTGTGTTTAACTTTTTAAATTTTTTGTCATATATATTTTTATAACAAGTATGGTAAAGTTTCAATTACGTTTAAATTATTATCGAATAATTTTGAGTTCGATTTTTTAAAATAGTATGAATGAATGAAAAATTCATATAATTATTAATCTTTTAGGTCTTATTCTCATAATATTCCAATTATATTCTCACAATTTTCGGGCTTGTTGTCATCCAATACGGAGCTTAGTTAATAATGATAGAATTGTACATATTTTTTCTCTTAATAATAATACTAATAAGAAGGAATCTTCCTTTTAAAAAATAAATATTTGTAAAAAGCTCGGTACATGAGTTTAATTAATTAATTTGTTTAAAAATAATAAATTTGCATAATTTTTTTGGCTTTTTGTAATAATAAACAATAAAATAAGTGATTTAGGGTAAAGCTCTGTTTGGCTGTTTCGTAAAAAAATTGGGACATTTCTTATGTTTTACAAAACACACAGATTCTTGCAACAAATCCCGATACGGTCGGTGATATTTTCTTACTTTACCAGCCAACAAATTGCACGCTCCAGCTTCGCGCGTGAAGGGAAGAAGAATTTTATTGCAATAAGAAAAATATAAATCGAAAATTACGTCAGCATCATCGTTAACTAAATATTATTACTACTTTTTACACGTGCGGATTGAAGCGCGTGTGTGCACTTTTCAGTAAATTACCTCGAATAACATGTTTGTCACTTCGTTGAAAAACCAATGCCGATGTTAGGTTTTGGTCATTGGTTAAATTTTA